>NW_019384242.1:715884-733928 GCF_000648655.2 Copidosoma floridanum | reverse complement strand
TTTAACAAAAAAAAGTTTTTTCTTAGAAAAAGAATACATCATGTCCAGCATACTTGGTAAACGATAAAATATTCATAAATTTAATAGCTTTTTATTTGTTGCCATAAATGTTGCCGATTTATCTATAAGAATTATCGAGTAAAGTCAATTGATTATGTAAAAATCTTATTCCAAACAACATTTTATGTTTCTGTAATTTTTTTTCTTTTAACGTGAATAAATAAATTTTTTTTATTTTTGCATCTTGATAAAGCCAGATATAATTAACTATGAGAAAATGAGGGTTTTCTCAAATACAAACCTACATTATCAAAACTTTGACCTTGAGATTTGTTAAGTGTCATAGCCAATGCCACAACGATTGGAAATTGTTTATACAACATTTTCATCGGAAAAATTAAATAAATACTCTCGCCTGATTTATGAACTCCTTTATAGGTTGCGTTTTCGTTACTATAGGAAGTTTTAATTTATATAGTTTATTTTTTGAGAATTTTGTTATTTAAATAACTGGTGTACTCGGTATTTATGTTAGTATAACACTATTTATCGAACAATTATAGATATTAGAAAATATTTGAGAACATACATCATTTTATATTTTATTTTTAGGAATGTTGAAAGTTGTTACTTTCTGTGTCCGAATTTCCAATAATAATTTTAAAAATACTTTATCGTAAGAACGAATATTAATTCTTAGTTTTAAAATTTGTGATGAGTTCCATAAAAATGCAGATTTAAAAGTTTGTTTAAGTTTGAATAAAATATTGAAGTGTCAGCCGTTCCCCACATAAAATGGATTTAAATGTATTTTGTTTGATCAGTAAGACAGTCTGTAGGAATAATGTTGTAACATAGTGAATTTTCCACTTTATTTAAATAATTTTTTAAATAACCATTACTTCATTCTAAACCTCCGAAGAGAAAAAATAAGTGAAATACCATGGGATCGATAAAATGAGGTAGTTTATTTAGAAATGTTTATTTAGGATAATTATCGGGTAATTCTTTTGGGTATACACAAAAGATCGAAGCTTTCTGGAAGTCTAAAGTTTGAAAATATAATAGCACCACATTCTGCAGTAAATGATTTATTGTATGTATGTTTTTGCAGGCTGACTTTTTAAAAAAAAATCACTTTATAATTTGGTAGTTTTTCTACATTTGTGATTTGATGTAAATGTTTGTCCTTTTTTGGTATCGAATTTTCCTTTACAATTTATGCCAAAGTTTCGATACGTTTTGTAAGAATCTTACTATTATCGGAAAATTTTGAAACATTACCATAAAGACGAATACATTAATTCCTTTATTATAATAACGTTTTATGAACTAAACAATCATACATCAACCCACTATTGTATGGATCGTGTAACTTACAAAGGTAATGATGTAAGGAATAGTCATATTTATATAAATTTTTTCACTTCTGCTAATGAATAGGATTCATAGAGGTCTTCTACTTCACGAACTTCATTAAATTGTTGGAGCAGTAGTTGTGTTAATCAAAATTTCAAGTACATGTAACAGTTTTTGCAATTATATATAATTGCAAATAGAAATTTTATTTTAGTATAATATAAAGCAGAATAAATGAGTGCACTAAAACAGAAATCACAAAGACAAAGCTCATGCACTATAGCGTTGTAACAATATGAAAAAATAATATATATATATGTGTGTGTGTGCGTATCCCTATATTATATTGTTATTTGTGTAAAGCAATCCCCATTCTCCCCCACAACTTCTTTTCAGCACCCCCCACAGTTTCCACACATAGAAGCTCAATCTCGACCGTTTTTACTGTTAATTTGACATTCATAACTTTTTTCTACAACCAATCACAGCCCCTCCACAGCTTTCCCACAGCCCCCCACACCATTTTTCTTATGCTTCCACAGCCCTCACGCCATTGTTCTTGTACCCCCACAGCCCTTCCTCACTTTTTTTCTCATCCCCTTACAACCTTCTCTATTAAATACAAATAACTTTTATTCATAATAGATTTGACTATACTTAGTTTCAAAAATAATCATTTTTATCTTTTTTTTTTGCACTGCCAAGGGAGGCGAATAAATTAACTTCATACATATTGATTAAATATAGAATTTAAATTTAATCATGTATTAATATAAACGAATAATGTTTTAAATATCATAGTACAGTTAATATCTAACTTGTTTAAGTTACTAATAAGTATGAGGTTTTGTTTTTTTAGTGTTACTTTAATTTTTAAACAATACAACATTCATTATTTCTTACATGTAAATATATTACATTAAGAAGCTACATATGAAAATTAAAACGTTACATAATTATTAGGTAATAATGACCCTTGAAGTATCGTCTAATTTAAAATGGTAAAGAGAATAACCCATTAAAGTCAGCCATATCATAACCAGAAAGAGACAAAACTTCCCGTACTCAATTTTGAATTAGGATATAACAATATACATAAATTCTTGTTTTATGTACGTTACAAATTTATACACTTTTTTCATATATTTATAATTCATATGTATATTTATATATACATTATCCCAATTAAAAGAACTCGTCTGTCTCTTGCCTATTTCATTGACGTATACGTACACGTACACGTATTAAATTTTGATTTATTGAATTACAAAACTAAAATACAACAATAATCATATGAAATATTTGTATTGTAGTTGTATTTTAGTTTTGTAATTCAATAAATCAAAATTTAATTTGACAACTGCAATTTAAAATATCAATGATAATAATATTGACCANATTTCTATACTTATCAAAGATGCAAAACTGAACACATTATAGTAGTATCAGATAAGTTTTATGAAATTCTTAGCACGAAGTAAAAGTTCTTTTAATTCTAAAAAATATTTACTTAACGGACTAAGATGAACGTTTCTCTTATGACAACACGTTGACTTTTCTCCTTGTTCTGGCCAAAGTGCTGCTGAATAAGACATACACTTATAACTCTTTTCACCGTAAAATACAGGATTCACTAATAAATTATTACTCTCGTTTAAAGTACTATTTAAAATTTCATTCAAATTTTTATTATTGAATGTATCATTAATTTTTTTATATTCAGTTTATTTTTCTTTTTTTAGATTAAATATATATATAAGATTTGTCCTAGAGTGAGCTGTATAACGTTCTCATATACATACATGTTGAAAGGAATTAAGGCATTAAAAAGGAATCATAAAATAGAAAAATAAAAAGAAAACTTCAAAATCCACACAACCATTTTAAGAGGGAAGAGTGTGCACATGAACATGTATGTTTACACTGTCTACATAACGTACGAGGTCAGTAGGAAAAACAAGAATTATGAGCAATAAGACACGCCCTTTTCCTTCAAAATAGACTTTTTACATCTAACTTAAACAAAACGATACATGCATAACACTATTAAGATGAAAGAAATGATCTTCGTCGAGGACGACAACGTCATGGTCTCGAACACATTACGTACGACAGCATATAGCTATGCGTCTGTACCCCTCTCCTAGTTATGGGCCCTAAAGGGTAGAAGAGCAGGGAAAATAAGGGCAGTCAGAGAAAACCAAGCAAGACAGTCAGTCAAGAGAGTTGAAGGGAGTCTGTCGTAAGAGTTAAGACAAGTCGGTCGATAATACACTCTTCACTTACCAATATAAATGGTAAAGGACTGTCAAATATAACACGTTCTCATTACCTTGCGTGCACCCCAAGCCACTATTTTCCCACGTAACAATACATAAAATGCTACTTACGAATAAAAGTATTGATTTGATGGTCACAGACACAATACTCACATTTTAAATTTTCTTACAATAGAACTGTTATGAATTCAATGAAAAAATATTTACAGCTAAAGATGGACTAATTACGGGTGATCCATTAGGTTTTTTCCTAGCAGATATTTTTATGGATAGCTTAAAATAAATTGTACATTAACATTTTCTAACTAAAAACGTTGTTTTGGCATCGTTACGTCGATTTCATTCATGCTGGTATCACTAGAACTGGGAGACAACTGAATAGTTTTTTGCAATCTATTATAAGTATTCACGAGAATATTCATGGTACGATGAAATAAGCATTAAATGATAGTATTAACTTTTGAACTAAACAACAATAAATGTTAACAAAATGCTCAAATGTGGTATATAGCATAAAGCATCTCACAGAGACACCATAATTTATAATTTATTCTTTTTCCCATACTGTTATAAAATAGCTGCTCTTCAATGTTAAGTCCACAGACTTTTAAACATTTTTCTTCCACATACGAAATATAATGAAAATTAAGTATTATTAAACAACTGGCCATCAAAAATAATAATGACACTAGCATTATAAATAAATAAATTTAAAAAATCTGTCATAATCAAGCTACTAGAAAAGTATTTCTCTGGTCTTTTAAGGATATTGGTATATATTACGTTGTGGCATGTAATGGCCTACTTTCTGAAATAACTTGTGAGCGTTATAGCAAACTTCATGTCAGAGTTGCTTTTAAATCCAACAAAACTTTACAGAAAATAATAAAAAATAACAAAATCAACGTTAGCAAAAAAAAAAAAAACTGTCTGGTATCTACAGTTTAAAAAGTGAGCTTTAAATTATATATTAGCCTAATAGATTAACAGTTTAAGTCTTGTATAAACAAAAATTGTAAAGCATATGACAAATGTTTATTTACGTCTAATTATCCGAATCATCTAATAGAATATGGTCATAATTTCAATCTAAATTTCTAAGTACTTTATATTTGTTATCAAGGAAAAAAATTATATCTTTTAGAAACTGTTTCTCAAAATTAATTTAGATGAAGTAACAGTTTATTTAACTATCAAATTAATTCTAATAACTTGCCGTTATTAAATTTACAGATACTTTAAAAATAGTACATTCAATATTTGCACACTGTTGGGCAGTATTTTCTGGTTCTGTTTACTTGGGAAGGTTGAGCAGGGCTACGAGGAGAATTAGCAATGATAAAGATGCCTGATAAGGAGTAAAGGGAAGATAAATATTAAAGTTACCTAAAACAAAGGAGAATTTTAAAAATCGATACGCACAGTGTACAGGGAGCAAAGCACCACTAGTATATGTATACTAATTGTTCTTAATTCCCTGTGCACTTTGTGCACCAACCCTGCACTTCTATCGCTAAAGATAAGAGTCATGCTATTTAAAAGTCCAAATAGTACTGTACATAACAATGGAATTTCGAGTGTTGTAACGTATCTTATAAACCTACATAAATTTATACAAATAAATCAAATTATTTTATGTATTTTGCAATTAATATAATAATTAAATGTCTCACTACTATTTTACGAGTAATAACAGCGTTAAATTATACATCGATACTCCTGATTTTTGATAGAACTTAAATAGAAAATACTTCTCCCAGTATTGTGAGGCCTCCCATCCCTCTTCCCTTCCTTCTCCCAAGTGCTAATTCCTAGACATGGAAAAATTATTAAAATTTTTCCGTCATAAACGAAGTGATACCATCTTCTCATAACGATTACGTTTATTCCCTTATAAAAATAAATTACTCTAATGACGAATACATTAATTCCTTTATTATAATAACGTTTTATGAACTAAACAATCATACATCAACCCACTATTGTATGGATCGTGTAACTTACAAAGGNAAAAAATTGATCTTCTATCTCTTTTGCATAAATGTATATTCAGAATTTTTTTTTTAAGTACTTACAAAATTTTCATACTTTTAATTTTATTTCAACTTATATTGCACTAAGTTCAATTTTAATTAATGACCAGAAAAACGTTAAGACACACTTTTAGGAGTTTCTGATGTAATATCAACATAGATATTATTATTAAACAAATTAGCATCTTTATTTATTTCTTTATTAACACTTAAATATGCGACAGTTTCTGCTTTAATAAAAAGTATGATTATATTACTTAAAAAACTGAATGTTTACTCTGAAAAATTAGCTTAATTGTTTTGATTTAGTCTATCTTGCCACATTTTTACATCTCTCGCTGCCCTCATATTTGTTTCTTTTCCTCTTCATCCCCCCTCAGCAATCCTTTCTCCCAGGTAAAAACTCACATTCTCTGCTCACAGTAAAGTATTCTAACACTAACTGCGTGTTTACCATCCTTGGCTATGGCTTGGAAGGCAACTTCCTCGCAGGTTACGCCAGAATACTTTTCTCGTAAGCAGAGAATGCCATTTTTACTTGGGAGGTTATGTTATGCTTTCTCTTTAGAAATCGGGAAAAAACGTTATATTTCGACGGAGGAAGGTGTAAAATCATATACGCTACAAGGGATGAATGAACAGCATCGACTTCCAGGTGCTTGTCTTCCTCGCCTTTGACTCAGGAGTCAATCATACACTTCAGAGGGAATGCTGTACTTTTGTCTCTTGTGGCGTATTACACTATTACAAACTACTTTCTTAATGTAAGGGTATGGTTCTGTTATGGAGGATGGTCACACAGAGTACGGACAGGGTGAATATACATAATAACTAACTAACGCAGACAAAAAAATTGCATGTATTCTTACACTGACTGTATTAAATTTATGCTGATATTCTTTAACATTATATTTCTATGAAGAGTTTTCTTTGTATGTGAAGAACGCTATCAGATGTAAATTTCTTAGTTGTTGGGCCCTGATATTATCACCTTATGATTTTTTCTTGGTTGCACTAATATAAGTGCGCTTTCAGCCTGCATTAAAAATTACATAAGTATTGCTATAACTTTCGTCTGCATATTTATATTAATAAAATCCAGCTTCAACTCGTCAGAAGCAACACCAACACTTAAAACTGCGAAATCCACTGTGAGTCTAATTTTTATCACAAAAATTCAAACCACAAGGAAAACAAAAAAACTTAATGAAGTACAATTAAAACTTTATAAATATATTCTGATTCTGAAAAATTAAATATATATACTGCAGTATGAATATAAGCAACGATACATAAACCGATACACTTTACTGCATTCCCTTCCGATATCGTACTCACAGTAACATAGTATCCACGTTTATATATTGTGATAAGTCCTTACAAACCCTTATCATGCCCTTGTAATACAATTATGAATTTCTTATGATTTTATTATCTACCCTTTCTAAAGATGTGAATGCTTCATTGCATGGCACCTGTATGAGGCTCTCACTAAGAAATATTTTACATTGATCATTATTTAATTATATTTGAAATAGTAAAATATAGTATATTATGCATCTAGGGAGCAGAGTAGGCTGTGTCAGCCCAGCGAGTAGTTCGCACCCGAGCGGAGCGAGAGCGCAATACTCGCTAGGCTTACAGCCTACTGTGCTCCAGAGATGCAAATACGATTTTTTCACATACCCACCAGAAAGTTCGTTTAGTGGAAGTAGTCTGAAGGGAGTTGGCAGTGGAAGGGGGGAGTTGACTACAAAAAAATTGATTGATCCTTTTTAAAAGATGGTTACATTAATGACAAATTCAAAATTCTAAATTGAATTCTTATTTTCTTTTTTTTTTTCATGAACAGTTTAACTTTTACATAATTATTTTAAATACAAATGATTTTATACAAAAATAACTTATAATTTGGATACTTTATCAATAACAGAATCGGTACCAGAATCGGTAGCGGAATTTTATTAGTAGCAGAATCGTGGTCACCGAGGTAAACGTGGCGTGGAAGTAGAGCAGAGGTGTGTATGCAGCGTGGCAGCAGGGCAGAGGTTGGCGCGTAGCACAGCAGCAGAGAGCAGAGTGAAAGTTGGCGCGCGACGCGTAAGATGTGATGCAGCAGGGGCCCTATCCTCTAAGTGTGTTGGCAGGTGACATAGCCAATACACCGTTAAAGGAGCTCTCTGATTGGTCGAAATTGACTGAATTGGCCTGGTGTCAGTTGTGTCACCCACCAACACACTTAGAGGATAGGGCCCCTGATGCAGTGCACCTATCAAAGTCCGAGGTGCTCAGGTGCAGTGCCAGCAGAGTTGGCTTTACTTCTTTCATCGCGCATGCGCACCGACTTAATGTGATCACTGTGGTGCACTGCACATAAATATGTGGTACAGAAAAAAGTAACGCCTAGGGCTTACATCAGCTACTTTATCGCCAGTAGACAGCGCTAAAATAGCGAACTTTACGGCAGGGTAGGTTAAAAAATAGATACTTTAGTAATTTTTTAATAACAGATTTGGGGATAATACAAACTTATTTTCATACCTTTTTTTATTATAAGTGTTTATTCCTTATCACTTCAGAGATAAAATGAAACATCCATAAAGTCAATGCTCCGCGCCCCTGAGCAGCTTACGATCCAACTTCCACGATTATTCACGACCCTTGACAAAAATTGTTTCTACGTTTACCAGCTCGCTTTTAAATGTACAACATGCTTTTTCATGGGTAATGTTTTAAAATTTTTTTTCATATCACAAAAGTTCGTTATCAAACAGCAATTTCTACTTTTGTTCTCATATAATGAATTTTTCCACTTAAAAGGTGGCTTGAGAACTATTACAACTGCAAGGAAATCCCTTAATTTCTTGGTTTTAACACAGTAAGAAGTTTGTAAAGACTTTGAAACTAACTTTATGAGGCCTCAAAAAGGCACTGTTAAAATCCTCATAAGGACTGACCTACGATTGCACACAGAGAGGTTGACAAGTGTAGTAGGCAGGGAAGTAAAGTTACCCTGGTAATATAGAAAGAAGACTATACAGTTTACTTTCAGCCAACATGAAAAATATTTAAATAAGGGGCACAAAGGAAAACCATTAGTAGGCTTAATTAAAGACTATAAGATGATGTCAGCTAGCCTCGAAAATATTTGGATAACTGTGGGAGCATCAAGGATAACATGATTTCAGTTTGTATGTACGCTTCCTTCACTTCTATCCCTCTGCCCTCATAATTTGCCAATTCTTGTACATAACAGGAGTGCATTCATAGTTTTCTAACTTCTGCATGCTTCTTATTCCAACCCCGGAAAATATAATTGTAACTTTAAGTTTTTAAAAATTTTTTCGTCCCTCGGGCGGAGTGCTTTCTGCCCTAGGGCACACTTTCCGCCCGCCAATTACTTTCCGCCCACGGGCGGGAAGAAAAATTGTGGCCCTGCCGGGCCCAAAGTTTGTTCCCACCCTAGGGCGGAAAGTAATTGGCGGGCAGAAAGTGTCCCCACGGGCGGAAAGTTGAACTTTACGCCCTCGATACAAAAAATGTCGTTCTCACCACGGGCAGAAACATACAACAACCACGCCCTTTGAGCGCGCAAGTTGTACTTTCCGCCCTAGGTAAGAAATATACTATTTTTGGATACTTTCTTTCAATATTTTGGGTTCCTAACTAACTCCTTTTCTTATATTTTATCAATCACTGAATAAGTTAGACAGAGAAAAAAATTTAATTAAAATAATGTTTTTCCAGATTATATTTTTTTATCATCAAAGTCCTTACAACTCTTTTTATGCTTTAATTTTTTGGTAAATGTCATGACCTAGCTCTGCATTTTGAAAACGAGCAAAAATTTTTGTTCAAAGAAAATAAAACCAAAAATACAATTAAAAATTAAAGTCACTGTTAACATCTTTGTTTAAATTTAATAAAATCTATAACATTGCAAGATTATTGATGTGAGTGCATGTTTCTAAAAACTATATTTTCAACACACAAAACTCAAGGTTTAGAAAAAAAAGTAAAAAATATAGAGATGCTTTTTGATAAATCAAAAAAGCATTATTTGATATTTTTCATCAAATATAAGTCAAGTATTTCAAGGCGTGAGATAACATGTATACATGTATATACGCTAGTGGCCTTCCCGTCGTGGCTTCGTCCGAGACTTACTTAATGGAACACCATAGTGTGTTGACTTGTAATGTAAGAAATTTTCAGTTAAAAATTTTACATCTTTTCCTTACACTTCTCAGAACAAAAATCTTCTTATAAAAACATATTTGTTCAGAATCCATGTAGTTCATTTGGTGAAAAAAAAACCGTAATAAGTAAAAAAAATATAAATATGCTGAAAAATACCGTGCACTCCTTATGCCATAAAATAATCATTGGCCCTAAAAGGCTGTTGGTTAGCAGTTTCTTCCATATAATCTATAAACGGAGCTTTTTTTTTTAAAGCTGTAAAAATTTAAAATTCACAAAAAATATGTCATTAAATAACAAGTTTTTTTCTTATCTCCCAACTTTATTACCACAGCAACAAAGTCCTGAAGCTTAATCTCTACATTTTTTATCGCCATAAAAATATAAACACATATTCTACCAATTAAAAAATCTGGAAAATTAAAGAGATTACTATTAAGGTTATCTTAGTAAAAAGCATATCTCTCATCTAATAAATTCTTTATTTATTGACTCTAATGCTGCTTTGAACTCCATAAATGTTAAGCTTAATTTTTTTGACGCCTGAAACTGTACTCATTAGATGCATTTAAAGTTTTTCTTCCGGTTCGACTTTTTGCAACTTTTGGCATAGTTATGACTTTCGTGAGCCCTAAAGGTTATTTTTTTTCAACTTCATTAAATATTAATATATATGTTGATAAGGTAGTTCGACGTTCGATAAACCTGAAAAGGACCGGTGAACTTCTAAAGTAAACTCTTTCTTGACTGAAGTTTCCAGCAAATGTGGTTGCCTCTATATCTTAAGGTGATCTTCTCTGGCCTGGCATTGTAGCACCACACTGATAGGGAGGAAAAATACAACATTTAAAGCTTTGGAGCTAGTTGTAGAGCTCTTTTCTGACGTCTCCTGATAAAAAGTCAAGGATGTTGGTGTCTAAAGCAACTTTTTTTTAGCAGACTGGGAGAGTTTGGTTTGGGACGCTTGCCCGTTGAGACTGTCCTGTTGGCCCAAGTTTATTTTTTTTCATAGCTGTTAGGTTCTAACAGTACAGACCTTGGAGAAGATCAGTGACTCGTGGTTGAATGCTTGGAGATAAGAGGGTTATATAGGGTCTTCAGTCACCGGGGTTACCAGCTTTGCAACGAACAACTCCGCTCGTGACGTGTGCCAGTGAATAAGTTGGTTTAATAGTGGCCGGCTTCATGTAGTCTTTTAGTCAACGAATCGTTTCTGGAAATAGTTTTAAGAATCTATTTGTTGGCAAGGTAGTTTAAACTTAGGTGGCCCTCAAAAGAACTGATGAGATTAATGGTTAAGTAGAAAACGTAAATACTTATAATGGCCCTGAAAAGGGCCAGGGATGAGACTTCCAGCTATTCCTTACTATTATTCTTGATGATGGAGAGCCAGCTGCGGGCAGCTTTACTTTTACCCTCGGAGTCTCTGTGTACGGAGACCGTACTGGAAGGAAGTACGCTGCTGACCATAGAATATTTCGTTTTTAGGTCGTTCCCCGGATAACATACTGATTGTCATTAGTCGAAGAAGTGGGTGTGGAGAATATCTTATCTGTAGGTATGCCATTGGGACAACCACTAAGAAGGAGGCCATAGTGGCTACCCGTACTCTTCAGGGCTATCTTTCCTGGCTTGCATTTAAAGAAGAAAATTCCCTGACGGCACCATGCCAGATGGTTAAACAGCCACAAAACTCTCAAGTGTTGGAGCAGGTTGTGGTCTGACTAGACACGTCTCCTGGTATTTTCCTAGAGACGTTGATGTTTCAAACGTCTATTTTTTGTGGTACTTGGTTGTCTTGGTGATCCGGGCTAAAAACCAATTTATTTCGCTTGCCCATGAAAAAAGAGTGTCATTCGGAGCCGGGATGCTCAGCTGCACGACTAACAACTTTGTTCCTGGTGTACTGCTGATAAACAACTACGATAATCAACAACTCGATGGGGCATCTAATAAATACTCTTCATTATCTTTGATTACAGGTAGCTTCAACTTCACCTCGCTGCCACGTAGTGGATCCTACTGAACTAAGGCGCAAAGCGCGCTTGTTTTATTCAAACTTTGAACTTATGTATCGCTATGGTCTTTAACATTTTTAAGATAAAAGCTATGCGAAAACCATTTCGGAATTTTTAAGAATAAGTATGCAAAATTTGAGCAAAATTGGTTCAGTTGTTTTCGTGGTTGGCGATTACAACGTTATTTATATAATAGTAAGATATAATGTTTGAATCTTTCACATGACAATGCCTTTTATAAATTTCAAGGTTAGTTTTAAGGGCAGTTGGTACCGTACCGAGGGTAAGGTGCCATAAGAGTCCTAAAAAAATCAATGCTTTTCGACAGCAAATTTCCTAATGAATATAGATATTTCGATAAAACTAAAGTACAAGATCAAGTAACTGTCAGAAAAAAACCGTGAAATTATAATTGTGTGTATTAAGAGATGTTTCGAGGTAAGCTAGATTAATATTTTATACTTTTCTTCTGATTTTCTCTTCAGTTAAGTTGTTGACCATTTATTTTTAAGAATTAAATAGCTTCTTAGTAAAGAAATACACAAGAAATATTTATGAATTTTTGAAATTAATTAAATATTTCTGAAGTCATAATATTATCCATTTTATGACCACTGAGTACGAGTTAAATTGTTGAATTTTTAGTAGCAATTTGCGAAAAATTGACCCCAGTATTTTCTCGTCACAAATGAATTCGGCATAACTTATTAACGTATTTCCAGAATTTTAGAGGTTTTGATCAAGCCGATAAGAACATTTTAATGTCATGCTCATATATATTTTCACTTTGTCTTATTGGTAACTCAAATTTTAAAATTCGAAATAAGAGTTTTTGTTTATTAAAAACAAAGATGATGTGTATGCTTTATAACTGTACATTTCTATTTTGTATTCGTAGTGAAAAGTTCAAAGTTTGGCGTCCTTTAAACAAAAATCATCACTTAGTTTAAATATTCTCAATAATGGCAATAAATTTAGGAGTTTGATTATTTTTATTCTGTATTTTTTTTTAGTGACTGGAAGATCCAGTCAAAAATCACCCCTTAGACAACTTGCTTTTTTTTTTTTAAAGGTCTGTTTTTTTAATTGCATAATTTTTTAAAAGTTTAATCGCTTATTTCTAAAAGTTTTGCTATTTCCAAAGCCTTATTCCAAATAATAAAATAATTTTCTTGCAGAGTTTTTTTGGATCGTAGCTCTAAGAATGCACTTTTAACATTATCTTATTGTAGTTGTAATTAAAAACTTTGATGAATTGTCATTTCTGTAGTAAACATTATTTAGGAAAAACCAGTTCTTGCCATAGACAAAAGTTATTTTTTGGTTAAAATAAAGTAATAAACACTATTTTTATACAAAAATCTCTTTCTCACATTATCTGGACGATTGATAAAATTAAAGTTATGCGTACTTTAACATACTTGTTGAAAATTTAACAGTCACTGCCTTCTCAAAAACTGTACAAGTTCAAGAATAGTGCTTAATTAAACCCACACAAATAGCTGTATTTATAATGTTGTCAGAAAAAATTGTTCTAAGCATCTTTAAATTCCTGACACTTGCGGCATTTCGTTTTTTTTAAAATAACGTAAGTTTTATTAAGACCCTTCTTGTATTTTGGAGACACAATGTTGAATTTGTTTATAGTTATATTTTTTCTAACTAAGATGTATTAAACAGTTTAAATTGATGCGAATCACTTAAAATTTATATGGCACCTCTGTTAAATCAATAAAAATTATTATAAAGTACAGCTATGGGATTATTTACTAAAAAAATGGAAAAATTGTAAGGGGCATGAGTGTTATCAACAAACATTTATTTACTTATTTGACTGTTTAAGTACACGTTTGATAACCATGTTTTACATTTCCATCTATTTATACAGTAAGTAAATTATATTTTTATTATTAAGTTGTAAGAAACAAAAAGAGGGTTACATTAAAACTAAAGAAGTGGTGAAGGGAGGAAAAACGCAGGGCAAATGAAAATCAAAATAAGTTTTTAAATTAACGAAAAACAAAGAGTGGTGAAAATATGCGTGGAGAATGTGAGAGGGCAAACAAAAGTGAAAAAAAAAACTGTTGAAAGTCAACTTTGCATGAACATGTCTATATTTGTATCAAGCTAGGCCCCATTTCCCTGTGCACCAACACTTAAAGGAAGAATCTATTTTTTTTTTGATTCAAATGCACTTTGTGTTATCAATTTGTATCGCATCAAAATAATTCTTTCTTTTTTAATATTCATCAGAAGATTTTATATCAAGTTTTCCAGCTGGATTTTAAATTAAAGACCTTAATTATCACTTATTTTGCACATAACGTTAGGAGAAAAGAAAAAAAAAACGTTAAAAACACAGAACCAAAAATAAAGTCAGAAAATCTTAAAAAATCGAGTAACGTAAGTTTTTTGATAAAATTCTGTAAACTTATCCAACCCATAGCCCATACAATTAAAGATTTTACCTTTAGGTTTGACACTTAAGCCAAAAACACAAACATCACCTTATGAGCCAACAAAACCCACACTGCCTAATCTCAAACCCCCAAAAATTCAGTAAGATGAGCTTTTTCATTGAATTATGTAATGTTATGATTTCATTGGTTCTATAACCAAAGATCTTGTTGGGACTGTGCAACAATTTGAAAGAGCGCCACCACTGGAGATAGTTGAAGTCACTGTATCAGAGATGATACACAGAAGTAAGTGATAATGTCTCTTAAATAATTGAATCTAACAAATCAATAGAGTAAGAAGATGATTATACAAGTAATAATGAAGTTTTTTTTATCTAATTTATTGTTTTTTGTCCATACGCTGTGAGGTTATATATTTTTTGTTGTATTTGTTTTTAGAAAAATAGATAAAGTTATTACAGGCAATTGAAAATTCATAATTACTTGTATAAGCGTCTTCTAACTCAATAGATTTTAAAGATTAAATTATTTATAATAAATCATCACTTACTTCCATGCATCATCTCCGGTTCAGTGACTCCAACTGTTGCCAATGGTGGCGCTCTTTCAAACTGTTGCACGGTCCAAATACAGAGTAGCTTTAAACACAAGCTAACTATAACCCTAGAATTTCTTTCTGATATACCAAAGCCGAATAACTTTACCTTTATCGCCTATAAATCTAATAACGTAAACTTTACGACCAAATTCTGTAAATTTATGCACTGGTTTGCTCTTTAACTAAAGACCCATCACAAAGTAGCTACAAGCACTAGTCAACAATTTAGTTTAGTCAACAATCTAGTCAACAATTAGAATCACTGTTAGAGCCACCAAAGCTGAAATAACTAAAGCTGAAATCTTTACCCTAATATTATACTACTGAAAAATCAAATGATCCTCAATCTCCCAAAGTACGCCTTCAATTTTATCAGTAGGTGTATTACACTTTTGCATCACAAAGTGCTTTCCAGTTCACAGAACGATTATTATAAGAAGTAAAAAGAAGTTTCAGAAGTACTGTCATATAGATATTTCGATAAAACTAAAGTACAAGATCAAGTAACTGTCAGAAAAAAACCGTGAAATTATAATTGTGTGTATTAAGAGATGTTTCGAGGTAAGCTAGATTAATATTTTATACTTTTCTTCTGATTTTCTCTTNAAACACACATAAATTACTTTAAACAAAAGGCTTAAAGACGCATGCAAATTGTCAAAAAATATTACGTTAGCTTGTTTTTAAACTTATGAAACGGTAAATAACTTTTTTTTTTAATTTTAAGTATCTTAATCTCAATAATATTATATTTTCATGTTTATTACTGTACATACAAAGATAATGATAGTTATACTAATCATAAGTGTACTGCTTCTTGTATGAATAAAAATATAAATCATTATGATGTTACTCTACTAATAAGAATAATAATGAAAATGTCAAAATACGTCCATTAGAAAAATTGTCTATAGTTCCAAATACAATTTGAATTATTCTTAGAAGATGCAAAATGTCAATGAAAACCTGATCCACTTCTAAGTTTTGACTAACGAACAGTATATTTATATACTTTTTTTTTTGTTTTTTTTATACTTGTTTTGAATACTAACTACAATAAATAAGGGTATACATTGTTTTTAAATTTTTATTTTTGTAAATCGCAACACAGTATTAACATCGAAAAGTATATGAAGATTTAAAAAATTGTGTTGGATTATGCTCGTTTTAATGATAATAAACAACAAGCTAAAACGAATACGTTATATTTTTTAGAATTAAATTCAACTAAATATTTTTGTATAGTGTAAAAAAACTTGTATAATACGATATTTATTAACGTTTTTCCATAAAAAATATTTTCAAAAGTATTTTGTTATACTACACCCGATCTTTGACAGAAAAAAAAGTAGTATTTAATTAAAAAATATTTGAATGTTTAATTGTTTACAGTGTGACATACAGTGTCTAGAGCCTTTGTAAGTTCGTGCCCAAGACTTACATCTCCTGGCGCATGAGCAGCGGATACAGAGTATGATGATCACCTTTCGGCGGCAGGCCCGAGCGTTATCAGCTCTCTCGCTCTCTCTCTCTCTCTCTCTCTCTCTCTCTGATCAGCCTCCGAACTTAACGCCTCGCACGTGACTGCTCTAGCTTTGAGACACTAATAAACGGACACATACTTTCTTTAACGTGTATCTACCATCTTAATTTTTATATTAGACTACAAATATATAACCTGTTTCCTTAAGATTTCCTGCATTGGAAAAATAAAATGATATTCATCAGTATAAAATTAATATGATAAGTATTTTTTACAGAATCACCGAAAGAAAAAGAAAGGTACTTTTTTTTTTACCAAATCTCACCTATTCTATGTTTTCCAAGTTGCAAAAATATAATCTCGTACCGAAATTATCCCAGCACGTCAAGATTCTGAAGTCATTGGCTAGTGATTTGAAGTGAGTCTATTGGAGAACTTTAGTTAAATTAGCCACTTAGTGTATAAGCTTACAGAATTCCATAAGATAGCTCACGTTATTAGATTTTTAACATTTTCAGCTAAGTTATTTCAGGTTGAATGATTTAAACAGTTACCCTGAGCTTGTTGACTAGTGTCTAAAGTTGTTTGGTTATAGATCTTCAGTTATAGGGTCAGAAAGTGCATAAATTTACTAAATTTCTCGAAAAATTAAGGTAATTGGATTTATAGGGAGTTGAGGTCAGGTTATTTAAGCTGTAATGGGCCGCAAAGAAATTCTAGAGTTGTTAGCTTATGTTTAAAGTTACTATTTATAAGATCTTTAGTTATAGAACCAATAAAAGCATGACATTAAGAAATTTAATAAAGAAGCTTAAGTTATTGGATTTTTGGGGGTTCGAGGTTAGGTTGTCAGGAATTTGTTTCTTCAGAAAGCGATTTTTGTTGTAGGCTTATATGTTAAAGTTTGTGCTAAGAATTTTTGGTTATAGGGCCCATGGGTTGTATGAGTTACAAGAATTTTATAGAAAAACTTACGTTATTTGACTTTTTGAAGCTTTAAGGTAAGATGTCATAAGATCTCAATGTGCTGGAAAAATTCTGAAATCAGATTCAGTTGCAGTGACCTGAAAACCATAAAGTAAGCAAATTTTAGTAAAAGTATCCTGACTTTTTCTTGTGTTCTTGTTTTATTAATTAATTTTTTCCTTTTAAGTTTTAATAACTTGATGATAAAGTTAGCTTATCATGTGAAATATGAAGAAATTAGGAAAAATTCATCTATAAGAGGACTATAATGCCAGTGCTGTTAACGGGGGTGAAACGTGGTCAATTGTAGAAAAAAAAAAAAAAATTTGAAGAAATCAAGAGAAAAGTACTCAGAAAAATATGTGAGTCAAAACAATTAAAGTTAGTAGGGAGTAGATGATTTTGCATAACATGGAGGTTAAAGAACTGTATAGGAATCCTGACCTATGCTGAGAGATAAAAGCACATTGACTAATAGGCTGGACACGTTGCCATCACCGGAATAAAAAAATGCGTATAATTGAAATACTGGAGGAGAGTAAGTTATTAGGCAGACCAAAAAAAAAGATGAAAAAATAAAGTCTGAAAATTTCTTACAAAAACTTTTAAATGCCTTTTAACGATAAAAATAATAATAATAATCATAGTAACAACACTAACAATAGTAATAGTAATAGTAATAATAATA
>NW_019384242.1:676874-715624 GCF_000648655.2 Copidosoma floridanum | reverse complement strand
GTTGATTAATAAAAATTTTTAAGTATGGAAACACACATAAATTACTTTAAACAAAAGGCTTAAAGACGCATGCAAATTGTCAAAAAATATTACGTTAGCTTGTTTTTAAACTTATGAAACGGTAAATAACTTTTTTTTTTAATTTTAAGTATCTTAATCTCAATAATATTATATTTTCATGTTTATTACTGTACATACAAAGATAATGATAGTTATACTAATCATAAGTGTACTGCTTCTTGTATGAATAAAAATATAAATCATTATGATGTTACTCTACTAATAAGAATAATAATGAAAATGTCAAAATACGTCCATTAGAAAAATTGTCTATAGTTCCAAATACAATTTGAATTATTCTTAGAAGATGCAAAATGTCAATGAAAACCTGATCCACTTCTAAGTTTTGACTAACGAACAGTATATTTATATACTTTTTTTTTTGTTTTTTTTATACTTGTTTTGAATACTAACTACAATAAATAAGGGTATACATTGTTTTTAAATTTTTATTTTTGTAAATCGCAACACAGTATTAACATCGAAAAGTATATGAAGATTTAAAAAATTGTGTTGGATTATGCTCGTTTTAATGATAATAAACAACAAGCTAAAACGAATACGTTATATTTTTTAGAATTAAATTCAACTAAATATTTTTGTATAGTGTAAAAAAACTTGTATAATACGATATTTATTAACGTTTTTCCATAAAAAATATTTTCAAAAGTATTTTGTTATACTACACCCGATCTTTGACAGAAAAAAAAGTAGTATTTAATTAAAAAATATTTGAATGTTTAATTGTTTACAGTGTGACATACAGTGTCTAGAGCCTTTGTAAGTTCGTGCCCAAGACTTACATCTCCTGGCGCATGAGCAGCGGATACAGAGTATGATGATCACCTTTCGGCGGCAGGCCCGAGCGTTATCAGCTCTCTCGCTCTCTCTCTCTCTCTCTCTCTCTCTCTCTCTGATCAGCCTCCGAACTTAACGCCTCGCACGTGACTGCTCTAGCTTTGAGACACTAATAAACGGACACATACTTTCTTTAACGTGTATTCAATCCCCTTACACCCCTAAGTGCCACAATTCCCACGTAACAAGAGGTTGTGGATAACCCAACCCCCAATTTTTGGCGCTCGACGTGTGGCGAGTTGTGTACGACAAAGTGATAGAACATTTTTTTTTGTTCTTTTCGTCGTTGGGAAGCACCCACAGTGCAGTGTAAGTGGAAATAAAAAGAATTATCGTGAAAAGAAAAATTGAAATTAAAAAAAAAAGTATTTAGAAGAAAAAACAGTGAATAATAACAAGAAAAAAAAATACAGTGTTAAGAAGACACACGTGGTGAGACACGTGAGAATCGAAAAGGTGTCGAATACCAGCGTGGGCACACAGGAGCCATCCAGGAGGCCGGCACCGTCAGAAAATAAGACAAAGGAGAGCCAAAACAAGAAACTACACAACACCACGCACGTTTTGGTAGAATTATTTTTCTTTGGACATTTTGTTTACGGACACGGAAATACTTTGGATCGTACTACTTACAATACTGTCCATGTAGATAAAATTTACATAAACGGTAAATAATATTACTGGGCTATAAGTTTTATCAGATAGGCCCATAACAAACAAATACAACCAAACAAACAAACAAAAACAACAAAAAAAACAACCAAACAAAATAAAACAAAATGCAGTCGGGAAAAAATGATAACGTTATAGGTAGGGCAGTGGACCGCTTAGCAGACGTGGAGGTCGTAACAGACGACAGTTTATGGTTACAATTTTGCCACGATCCTGAGGTGGTCAAAGAATTAGAAAAGTCGAACAAAAAAAGAAAATACTTATTTGGAAAAACTTTTAAGGGCATAAAAACAGTCGTGCTAAGAGATAAGAAAAAAGAGGTCCCTAAGCAAATAATTGCAGGAAACGAAGCCTCAGAATCATATATAGAGCCGCTGCATAGTGATGATAGAGGAGAGGAAGGGGATGAGTCAGATAGGGGGCTAGGAATCAGCTTGGCAATTGGAGAAGGGAGTCAGAGTTGCTCCAGAGATGGCCAGTAAGGGAGGGAGGAAAATGAAAGAGAATTCTACAACAGAGATAGAAGGAAATCTAGACCGATGCGGGAGTTTGAAAATTTTTAAAATAACTAGGAGAGGTGAAAGCAACCAACAGGTGTACCTACACACAGATCGCTGCATCACCGGGAGTGTGAGAGAAATATAAATTACTCAATTGAAGAATTGAGCACAATAATCTCCACAATACCAATATTTATAGGGGACCCAATAAATCTAACAGCATTCACAAAGGTAGTAAGGGCAATAGGCCGGCAGGTGGACGACAGAGACGTCCTATATTTTTTGGCAACACTGTCCAGCTGGCTAAAAGGTTGAGCGGCAGCACATTTAAACGATAGAATCACATAGTTTGAGTCTATTGAAGAATTTCTCGAGGAAGTAACAGAAAGGTACGGGGCCATCAGTAGCACAGAGACAGTTATGGCAAAAATTAGGGCGGAACGGCAAAGGGATTGGGAATCTGTGGAAGAATACTCAGATCGCATGCAAAAGTTGTTTAACAGGGCCATGGGACTTTAAAAAGCAAACCTTAAAATTTCTGAAATGTTAAGGCAGGAATTTAAGAAAAATATTCAAAAAGAAGTAGTGACCCCATATATATTAGGCCTTAATCCCCCGTTCAACCACTAAGTTTCAACACATAGGCCCATAACGCTAACAACGGCCATTACATTGGCATTTAAAGACGAGGATATGATGGCTATGAAGTCACCTCGAGTGGACAGCAATAAATATGAGAGATGGAAAAAAGAATCTTACAAAAGGGAAGACCAGGTAAACAAGTGTAACTTTTGTGGCCGAATTGGGCACGAAGCAGAAGAGTGTTGTTTATTGTGGCACGACAGAAAAAAGGGGCTGCTAGTGAAGAAAGGTAGCGGTGAGGAGACCAGAGCACCGTATTATACAAGGTACCAGGATAGGGGTGAAGAAAGAAGAGGTGGAAGATCATGTAATGATAGTGGAAGAAGACTCGGAGACTACAGACATTATAATATGGCTCAGGCAGAGAATAAATACAACTACAGTAGATATGGGAGAGATTTTGAAAAAGGGTATGCTTATCACGAAAATAATAACAACAATAACAATAGTAATAATAGATATTAAGAGGCGAATGGCAGAAATTACGGCCAAAGAGACAGTGGTAGAGATGATAGCCAAAATAATTATGATTGTAAAAGTAACGAGCGTTATGAGCCTAGACACACAAACGGGACACAAGACGCAAGGGAGGCTGAACCTAGACGGGGTGATATCTCTGGTAAACAGAAGCCAAATTTTTAGAACGATGCTCAAAATACTCCCCCATTATTGAGCATCGGGAAAAAGTGGCTACGTATTGTAAGGGACAAAAAGTTACCAATGAAAAAATTGGAGAAAAAGAAGAAAAACCTTTACAGTCAGAAGTGTGGGGAAAGGAGATAAACAAAAACAAAATTAATACTCGTCAACAAATCGAGTCAAATGTAAAAAAAAAATCAAAAAAATAAAAATATATCGATGGGAAAAGAGGACAAGAAAGAAGTCATGATGGTACTAATTAATTATGCATCAGTAGGACGCAGACCACCAACAGTAACGCTGGAGAGTGAATATTTCCGAAATAAAAGATCAGATTTCTATGCTGACACGGGTGCTGAGATCTCGATACTAAAAGAAGATTATATAAAAGAAAATTCGCCATTGGATGAGAATGTAAAAGTAAAAGTAATTGGAGTAACTCATGCAAAACGTGAAACAAAAGGCACGGTGGACACAATCATCCATGGTATGAAGTGCACTTTCCATGTAGTCCCGCAGGATTTTCCGATCGAAGTAGACGATCCTTGGATGGGATATGTTTAAAAAATACAATGGTGAGGTGAGCGCAAAAACAAATACACTTAGCCTAGGTGTTGTGGAAACCCCACTGAAGACAGCAGAATATTTCGAGATAGCAGCGAGATCCAGGCAGGTTATATGTGCAAGAGTCAAAAAAGAATTCAGAAAGATTCAAGTTGGATTTGTGCCACTTCAAGATTTGGGAGAACATGTGCATTTTGGAGACTTTTACGGCACTAACAATAAAGGTAAAATATATGCAGAATGCGTGAATTTTTCAAACAAAATAAGAAGAATTACAGTACCGGAAGTGGATCTAATAAAGTGCGAAGAAGTGAAGAAAATGTAAATAAGTGGCAACGTGGGGGACGGCGCCAGAGAAGAAGAGACTGCATTTGTTGGCTTGCTCGAGGAAGTCAAATTGGAAGAAAAAGAATTTAAAAAAAAAAAACAGATTCAGATATAAAAGCATAGATGGAAATTAAAAAATTGACACGTACACGGAAAAAGACTGTGATGTAAAAAGTGTCGAAGAAAGAATTGAAAAAATTATGACACTGATCGACACTGAGGGCTGTAACGGAGAAGAGTTACAGCACGTAAGAAAATTATTATCGATGAATCCGTTTGTGTTTGGGTTGGACGGAAAACCGTTAAAAACAACTCACCTAATTAAACACAAAATAGAAACTACAACAAATAAGCCAGTAGTGGTCACAAGATATAGATACCCGCCCACGGTGATGGAAAACATCAGGAGAGAAATTAAAAAATTGATGGATTTGTATATAATAGAACCGTCAACGTCCCCGTATCACTCAAATATATGGATAGTGCCTAAACCACCAGGACAAAATGGCGAGAAGAGGTGGCGACTGGTCACGGATTTTAAACAGCAGAACGAAATAACTGTTGGAAGCTGTTACCCACTACCGTTTTAAAGCGACATATTGGAGCACTTAGCGGCCGCTAAGTACTTCGCAGTAGTTGATTTGAAGAGTGGATACTACCAGATTAAAATCCAAGAAAAGGACGCGCATAAAACTGCATTCTCGGGACCCGACAGGCACTATCGATATAAACGTATGCCATTGAGGTGCTCAGAATCACTAAATACATTCCTGAGGGCGATAACGTTAGCTCTAGTTGATCTACAAGGGCAAGAAATTGAAGTATTCATGGACGACATCATGGTGTTCATAGCAACTCTCGAAGAACACGAGAAACGCTTCAAAAAATTGATAGAAAGACTGGCAAAAGCAAACATGACCATAGAGCCAAAAAATGTCAATTTTTGAAGAAAGAAGCAAAAGTCCTTGGTCACGTGATTGGAAATGGTAAGATAAGGACGGACCCGAAGAAGATCGAAGTTGCAAAAGAATATCCAAGACTGACGAATACAAGGAAAATTAAGCAGTTTCTCGGATTCACGGGATATAACAGAAAATTCATAAAAGATTATGCAAAGATAGCGCGACCACTCTCTACAATGACAAAGAAGAATACGGAGTTTAAATGGGGCGAAAAAGAGGAAGAGGCCTTCAAAAAACTAGTGGATGCGCTATGTTCGGAACCTGTATTAACAGCAGCGGACTTAAGTAAACCGTTCAGTGTAACAACAGATGCGTCAGATTATGCCATGGGGGCAATCCTTAGTCAGGGAGAGATAGGTAAGGATAGACCATGTGAATATGCGTGACGGTGCCTCAAGGGTAGTGAACTTAGATATCCAACGTATGACAAGGTGTTGCTAGCACTAGTTTTTGCAGAGGAACATTTTAGACCTTATCTGTATGGTAGGAAGTTAACGGTGGTTACGGATCATGAGCCGTTGAGACATTTTAACACGTCCAAAAAACCTAACATTCGGTTTAACAGATTAAAGGCAGAGTTGCGTGGTTATGATTTCGATATAATTTATCACTTAGGTATCTCAAAGAATGCATTAGGTGCTCTTCCAAGAAACCCAGTCGTAAAAGAGGTCGAAAAAGAACCCAGAACTACCGCGAGTAGAACGGTATCAAATGGCAGATGAACAAGAGAAGAAAGAGCGTGTTGTAAGTGATGGCCCACCAGTACGTATATTCAATATTAGGGCAAAATCAAAAATACGACGGTAAGTTAAAGAAGGTAGTAGTGGAATCAGACTCAGATTCATCACATAAAAAACCCAGGAAGAAAAAGACTGAAGTGGAATTATATTTCGAGGAAAAAACTGAGGAGAAACAACAAACTGAAGAGAAAATCTTATCACAGGGGCCACTAAAGAATAAATTAGAGAACATGAAGAAAGAAAAGGGCTGTATAAAAGGGGTACAAAAAACGAGCGCACCTAATGTCGTCAAAGACCACCAAACAAGGCAAAAGCAAAGGAAGAAAAGACAAAGGCAGCTTGACACTCTAAACAGAATTAGACAGAATTTTTCTGTCACTCCTGTAAAAAACACACAGACTGAAAAAAATATAACAGTGGATTGGGAAAAAAGACCAGAAATTAAACACAATAATTTGGAGAAAATTAATATGAGAGGTAGAGGTAAAACCAGGAGTCAGAAGAGATATATGGGAGGTAGAAGATAGCAGCAGGGATTTAAGTAAAAAAGGTGATCGAAGCAAAGAAAAAGAGGGGAGAGTTAGTACGGAAGATAAAAGTGAGGAAGAGAAAAGTAAAGGCAAGACCAGCATCGAAGGAGCAAATCTTTCGTGGGATAATCAGGGAGAAAGGCTATCCTTAAATCATGGCGAGACATCTGGGGCGTTCGATAATTTGAATGATGAAGAATCAAGCAAAAAGAACCAATTGATTTCAAACGATGCACTTAATAAGCAAAAACGTGAATCAGACGGAAATTGTGCAGAGCCATGGAAAGAGTGGGATTTAGTAGATGTAAAGGTCAATGGTAATTGCCTGTTTTATAGTCTTGTTGTACTGTTCCATCTGGACTTGACAGCAAAACAGCTAAGAAAAATCTTACTGCATTCTGAACATATTTAAAACTGCGTCGACCCGGAAAATACTAAGATAATTTTGAGGAAGGATTACGAAATTGGGGATGGAGAGTACATTTTTGTCTTTTCTCAAGAGTTCAAAAAAAAGATATGTGTGCACTACGTAAATGGAGATTGACCTTCAATGTGTTATCACTACACAGGAATAAAAGGAGATGAATATGAGCACATGCGGTATGAGCCGGAGCACTATCAGGCGCTCTACGAAAAAGGACAAAAATGCTATAAATCGATGGATGAATTATACGAAAACCTAAATGATGAAGCGCAATCCACCACCACCTCCACCGGAACTACCAGATGAGTCTAGCCCAATAGTGGAACAAGAAATACCAAAAATATCTGATGACGACGTAAACAATGAAAGCTACGAAAAAGAAATTAGCGATGATGAAAATGGAAACTAGTTACTTAATGAGAACACGGTGGCAGATGATAATGCCGAAAGCACGGATGATGGCAAAATCAATATAAGTATACCAGGTTTAGATAGGTACAGAGCTTGCCGAACACGACTACCAGTACAAAAACCACCCTGGAAGCCAGAGGAAGATAATGATGTACCACCATTCCAAAGGCTTAAGAAAATAAATGAACACCTATTTAGATAAATTGACAACTTAGCCTTCTGTACAATAACAGAAAACATACCGGACACAGAAGCCATAGACGTGCTTCACAAGAGAGGTTATATAAATCCAACAGCCATGAATAAAAAAAATAGGAGGGTTGGAGAAGTCTTTCTATCAAGAGCAAGAAAAGTATCAGTAATGCAATTATACGTCAAAGAGCACTTTGACAGTGCGGAATTAAAATCGGATATTAAGAAATGCATATCGTCTTTAAAACAGCTTATGGTAATTAACAAGTTAACGTCAGTAAGTATTATACGAGATCTAGCAATACTAAGCGTATCACAGTGGGACTATTTCGCAGAGCAATTTGAAAACACCTTAAAAAACACAAAAATATCGGCGGTGTTGTACTTGAACAATTTAGTAGTACCACTAGTTGATCAACGATTTGATGTACTCAAAGAATACCAAGAGTTATCGGTAGAAGGCCACAGAGGTATAAACCAGACTTACAACAAAATTGCAAAAGACTATTACTGGCGAAATATGCGACTGGACGTACGTCAGTTCGTGTTAGGTTGTGAATCATGCCAATCCAAAAAACTTGTTGGAGTAAGAACAAAACAGGCAATAGTTGTAACAGATACACCAGCCAGGCCATTTGAACAAATATCAAGTGATTTTTATAGCCCGATAAACAAATCATTGGCACATGGCAAAAGTCACATAGTGTCAATTCAGGACTGGCTCACGAAATATATAATTCTTGTACCAGTAAAAAGAGCGACGGCTTTAGAAACAGCAAAAGCACTTTTAAACAGAGTGATTGCATACTTTGGCGCCCCAGAGAAAATGCTGTCAGACAGAGGTGCACATTTCCAAAACAAACTGTTGGAAGAGTTCGCAAGAGTATTTAAAATAGACAAAATGGGAACAACAGCCTTCCATCCACAGAGTATTGATGCAATAGAACGAATGCATCATACATTAACGGAATATTCAAAGGCGTACGTAAATAAAGATGACTTTTGGGACGATCATTTGGGCATGTGCAAGTGCGCTTACAATTCGACAAAACACTTAGCAACGGGGATAGCGCCTCAAGAAGTATTGCTGGGCTACCCAGCCAGAATTTCATATAGCTTCAAGAAAACAATGAATGAACAAACGCATGATGAATATGTAGAAGACATAATAAAAATAATGACGCGGCTAAGGACAATAGCAGCCATTAATCAAGTTCAGGTGAAGTACAGGTCCAAATATTATTACGAAAAAAAATTAAACACAAGATTTTTCATGGAAGAGGAAATGGTCCACGTTCTTAAAGAGCCAAGAAAGAAATATAAGGATCACTACAAAAAACCAT
Source organism: Copidosoma floridanum (assembly GCF_000648655.2). The sequence continues at coordinate 706,760 of NW_019384242.1, read as the reverse complement.
ACGAAATCGTAGGAATAAATTACAAGAACCACTATATATAACTGAAACGTGGCAATAAAAGGAGAATTACACATGTGGATAAAATCAAGAAAGCATGCATTATAAAAACCCAACTGTTAGATAATAGGGAACTCGAGGAATAAAGCAGGATAATAAAAACAAATCGCATAAGAGAAAGAAGCAAATAAAAAACGAGATATCAGAAGAAAAAAGACCAAAATAGTGTACTTCTCTCGTAAGCGTGGCCTTCGAACGACTTACGAGATCAGCAGCCATTCAACTGTATAAACAAAAAAAAAGAAAATAAATCTTGTGTTTCAGGGCTGAAATCATGCTGGTGACACAAAAATCTGGAGAGATAGAGTAAATTGAAAGGAACCCTGGAATAGTGGTGGAGAGTTTGGGCCCAGTCCAATCAGTCGCATCAACTTGGAAGATGATATGGTATGTAGATTGGAATGTCGTTGTCGAGGAGGCAAATTCGTTTTTAGACGCGGAAAAGCAAGCAAAATGAAAGTGCAGGGTGACTGTGAAAAAAGAACACGAATGTTTAAGAACAAGCAGAGTACACGACAGAAAAGAGGCATATAGAACAGTAGTAGGCCAAAAGATTGGTGATCAAAGCAAGACGGTGGAAGCGCTGCTGGGGGGTGTGACTGACGCGGAAAAAGAGAAAATACAAATGCTAGTAGAGGCGATCCCAACTAACACAATGGAAACAATTAAGTACTTAACGGAACAAATTAGAGTCATGACATATGGAAACCATAAGCAATATCTTCAAGATATAAAAACGTTTAAAGATAAAGCTGGAAGAATAACGGAGGAAGGTTTAAAAATGTTCGCAGAATACTTTAGCAATTATGACAGAGTTACACAAATGGTGGGCGAATTTGAACACTTAGCCGAGAAACTCATAATAAAATTTGGAACAACGGTGGACATCATATACTTGGCGAGTCGGGGAACGACGCATTTACCAGATGTGGCATTAGGAGCGATTTTGGAAGCAAAAATTTTGGCTGAGCAGTTGAGACCAGATCTAAAGTTTCCAGTAAGGGAAAATATAACTACAGAAGTAGAAATTTTAGAAATCTCAGAATTAACGACCATGGCATTTAACGGCAGAGTGATACATTACATACGAATACCACTGGTTACGAAAGAAAATTTGGACCTTCTTAGGATATCATCATTGCCAGTGAAACAAGAAGGCTTAAATACTACAAATTTAGTGGCATAATTGAAGCCAAAATACGAATACATAGCGATCAGTGTTAGTGAGAGAAGATTTACGCCAATACCGCAAGAGGTGATAAGACTATGTAAAAGACTAGGAAAAATATGAATATGCACACAAATGGAGCCAACACAGGAAGTCAAAGAGGACCACCCCTGTGGAATACGTATCATATTGGGGATTGCAGTGAAGAAACCAGAAGAATGTCCCATAATATTAGCCAAGTTAAAAGGCACAACTTAGACAAGTCTCCATGCTAAAAACCAACATGCCTTTACCATCACGAGAATGGACGAAGTCCACATACAGTGTGAACACACCAGACACAAGACATTAAAGGTGGTAGATTATGGGGTAGTCAGCTTAGCAAGAGACTGTATTGCTCAAGCATCGGATACAAGACTGGATCCAGGACAAGAGAAAGGTGAGAATCGCATAATGAAGCTTGAAAAGGCAAATCTTAACTTAAAGGATATAATACAAAAGGTGAAAGGGACTGAAGGAGGTATGTTATTGGAATTAATAGAAACAGTGATAAAAAGAGACGGGCTACAGGAACTCGATAACCAGGAGAACGGACTTGACGATAGGATAAAAACATGTAAAAAGCTAGCGGATATACTCCAACGGGCACACGAGTTAGTACAAACAAAGGAGGAATTCTCAAATTTAAAGGAATGCGCATTGTTGGCAGCAAAAGTAGCACTATGAGTGGCAGCCGGATCTTTTGGAGTTTTAAAATGGGGGGTCTAATAATACTTAAAGGTTTGAGAATAATTACAGGTGGACGGGAGAGGAACCGCGGAAATACAAACTCAGTACTACAAGACTTGTCAACCCAGAGGGCCATGGTTAACGCACGAGAGGTACAAGTGCTACTGGGCGAGTGGGTAGGATTAGAAGGCAGAAGACAACCGGCTCAGTTAACAACCAATCCGCGATGATCATTGAGATCGACGATGTAATAAAAAGGGTTATACATAAGATGTGTACAGATGAGAAAAAAAAAAATAAATAAATGAATAAAAAAAATAAATAAACAAATGAAAAATAAAAATAATTAATAAATAAATAATAACTATACAAAGAATATAATTATACAAAAATAATGTGAAGAGAGCAGCGCAAACAAGAAAAATTATGTAAACACAAATAATTCACAGACAACATAACACAAATATACTCTCACACACAAACCAGTATGGCCATCGAGGACGATGACCACGTGGCCTTGGACGTGTGACGTACAGTATCTAGAGTATTTGTAAGTTCGTACCCAAGACTTACCTCTTACGGCGCATGAGCAGTGGATACAGAGTATGATGATCACCTTTCGGCAGCGGGCCCGAGCGTTATCAGCTCTTCCGCTCTCTCTCTCTCTCTCCGATCAGCCTCCGAACCTAACGCCACGCACGCGACTGCTCTCACTTTAAGACACTAATAAAAGGACATATACTTTCTTCCACGTGTATTCAATCCCCTTACATTACCATGCTTCACAATTCCCACGTAACAACAGAATTACTCAAAAAATTTGAGCCACAGTCTTAGAAATAAGCTATAACTCTAAGAAAGTTATTAAAGTACTTTATAAATATTTCCTTTACCCAAAAAAAGTAGCAAGTGGCTAAATTCATGCAAAAACTGCGATTTTGTACTGAAGGCACCTCTGATATAAGAGAGTATATTACTATTATTGACACACTTAGTTAAAAGATGACACTTTTTGATGCAGAGTTGATAAAAAAAATTTATTCATTCCACGGGACGATAAGAAGCAACTGACAGAACACAAATATTATTGTTCCTAGCTTTTCCTCTAGCATCAATGGTATGCATTCCGAAAAAGCTATCATTTTATCACTTTTTACTGTTTATGGTGTTATCTTTTATTGACAAAAAAAAATTTTTGGTGCAAAAAAATCATACTTTTAAAAGATATTTAAAAAATTTTCAAACTGATTTTAAAATGCTAAAAGTAAGATGAGTAAATTAAATAAGGAAAAACAAAAGTTTTGCGTTTTTTTGGAATTTTTTGCAATTTAGAGCAGCAATGTCATACTATCTGAAATGGTTACGTTTACTTTTTTATTTAGAATGCAAAACAAAAAAAAACTTAGATCGAGGAATAAAACTATATAAAAATTTTACTAGCGATTTTTGGCTAATAAAAGGTGTGGATTATATCCTTGGCCAATATGGTAAGAAAAACATGTCTTATAATAACATTTACAACTTTAAAATGTAAGTAAAGAAGTAAGATAAAAATAAACCATACTTAAGCGATTTTCTTAGTACATTTGGCTTACAAAACATTTGGGTAACACCGTGAACAAAAATGTTAACAACACAATTTATTATTTCATAATACCTACATTTTTTTTTTTCTTACAACAAACCTAGAAATTTGAAAGGTCTAGAGCTATAATCGAATAACCGTTTGTTTTCAGTAAAAGTAATATACTAAAATGAAAGTCTTTTTTTCTATAAGAGCTTAAACTTGCTGCTTCTTAACTATTATGTTAAACATGAAAAACACAGCTCTCTGTAAAATTTTAGCATAATATGACAGGAACTCCAAAAAATAGTCAGAAAACATGATTACTTTCATACAGACATACATACATTCCTGACTCCAAGGTCTAGGGTTTTTTACGATTTTCTTTTACCCTAATTGTTTTACCTAGTAACAATATGTTTCAAGAGTACTTACACACTTTTCGCGCTAAAAAAACTATAGAATGCTTCTGAGTATCAGTCATGCCTAAGAATCATGTTTCAAATAACCTCCCAAATAACTATAGGTAGATTTACATACATACAGTTCTTGTTCTTAAAGCTTGCTAATTTTTAATAATAACAAAGTATAAAAATTGGTTATCGGAGCATGACTTTATTTACACAACTAATATAAAAGCCAATATTTCGACGTCATGCTGACGTCATCTTCAGGAAAACTAACAAAATATATAAACAATCATAAATACATAATATCAAAAACAAATCATAAATGACTAAGGAAAGTTTAATATAATTACCAATATAAGTGTTAGGATAACACGTGGCATTGCAAACGGAGCAAAAAATTATTAGTACATAATAATCAATGTGAAGAAATGACATTTAATAAAAAGATTTTTGCTTTCACGAGGAACATAGTCAGAAACATTAAAATGCAAGACCATAAACTAAATGTAAGAAAGTAGACGCATATGTAAAATATGTATAACAAGGTACACTGTAAGTACTATAGTGAGGAAAAATCAAGGATGTCAAACTAAAAATGAAATGTGTGTCAAATGTATAAAACTTATTGAACGTATGATAACGTATAATACACGTGTAAAAAGACTTAATATTGTTTTCGCATAATTTTTCGCTTAATATTTTGTAAAAAATTTTTGTAAGAGACTTTCAGTTTGTTAGTATCAATCTGTCTATTTACATTATTATCATAAACAAAAATATGTATCATTTAGGAAATTTCGCGTTTAAATCTATTCTCCTCCCGCTCCGAAATTCTAACATTATTAAAATCAAATGTATGTTGAAATTGTATTGAATAAGAAGCAATGGCAGATTTATTATCATGGTTTTTGACCATTTGTAAGTGTTCACTTATACAAATGCCAAGCAATCTCTTACTTTGACCCACATAGCAAATACCGCATTCACACAGAATTAAATAAACTATGCCCCCCCCCCTTGAAGTGTAGGAGTTTTATCTTTATCTAATCGTATAATATCAGTAAATTTACATGAATTGGAAAAAATTATTCTAATATTAAATTTGGAAAAAATCTTACGTAAAGAACTTTCTAAGCACTAAAAATATGGAAGTACAATAAAAGGTGTTCCAGAACAAGAGTTGTGGTTCTCTAAACGGCAACGGTCACAATCAGGTGTTGAGTCCTTCGATTTGTTAAACAATCTATTGAGAAAGCTAATCCTCGCTTTGATGTATTTTTCAACAAAATAACCCGGATAAGCATTCTCAGCAAGAACCCTCCTAACCTCACAAATGTTTTTGGTCCTGAAACAAAGATTAGCTAACTTAAAAACTTCGTCAATCAAAGAATAAACGTTAGCTCTCTTCTGACAAACAGAATTATGCGAAAAAAAATTCAATAATCGTCCAGAAGAAGATTGTTTTTTATATAAATCGAACGAGCAAGAAGAATCAAGAATACGTGTGATTAAAATCTCTAAAAATGGAAAAGAATTATTTGTCTCTCTCTGTACTGTAAACTGTAAATACGGATTATAATTATTAAAACGGTTTAAAATGTATTCAATATGTTCTGTTTTTATAATAAGGAGACAATCATCTACATAGCGCACATAGGACAGAATGGAATCTCCGCATTTCGGAATAATGGATGATTCCAAAGATTCTTTTGGCTATTGATAAAAAGTGATTCCTTGATGGTTTTAATTTTCTGATCAATTTAAACTATTTGATTTTTAATTATCAAGTATATAGGCAGAAGTGTGGAACTCCTATGGGTGGCTGCTCTTCTCCATGGATAGCTGAAATAGTTTTAGAATCTTTCTAATAGAGGTCAAAAACCATGATAATCAATCTGCCATTGCTTTTTATTCAATACAATTTCAACATTCATTTGATTTTAATAATGTGAGGATTTTGGACCCGAAGGAGAATATATTTAAACGCGAATTTTCTTAAATGATACATTTATTGAATTTCCATATTTTCAGTGCTTAGACAGTTCTTTACGTAAGATTTTTTCCAAATTTAATATTAGAATAATTTTTTCCAATTCATGTAAATTTACTGATATTATACGATTAGATAAAGATAAAACTCCTACACTTCAAGGGGGGGGGGCATAGTTTATTTAATTCTGTGTGAATGCGGTATTTGCTATGTGGGTCAAAGTAAGAGATTGCTTGGCATTTGTATAAGTGAACACTTACAAATGGTCAAAAACCATGATAATAAATCTGCCATTGCTTCTTATTCAATACAATTTCAACATACATTTGATTTTAATAATTTTAGAATTTCGGAGCGGGAGGAGAATAGATTTAAACGCGAAATTTCCTAAATGATACATATTTTTGTTTATGATAATAATGTAAATAGACAGATTGATACTAACAAACTGAAAGTCTCTTACAAAAATTTTTTACTAAATATTAAGCGAAAAATTATGCGAAAACAATATTAAGTCTTTTTACACGTGTATTATACGTTATCATACGTTCAATAAGTTTTATAAATTTGACACACATTTCATTTTTAGTTTGACATCCTTGATTTTTCCTCACGATAGTACTTACAGTGTACCTTGTTATACATATTTTACATATGCGTCTACTTTCTTACATTTAGTTTATGGTCTTGCATTTTAATGTTTCTGACTATGTTCCTCGTGAAAGCAAAAATCTTTTTATTAAATGTCATTTCTTCACATTGATTATTATGTACTAATAATTTTTTGCTCCGTTTGCAATGCCACGTGTTATCCTAACACTTATATTGGTAATTATATTAAACTTTCCTTAGTCATTTATGATTTGTTTTTGATATTATGTATTTATGATTGTTTATATATTTTGTTAGTTTTCCTGAAGATGACGTCAGCATGACGTCGAAATATTGGCTTTTATATTAGTTGTGTAAATAAAGTCATGCTCCGATAACCAATTTTTATACTGTGTTATTATTGATTTTTGACTGTGGAGCAAGTGTTTGGAAGTTTCACCTTTGATATTTGCTAATTTTTGTCAAGTAAATAAGTTTAGCTAAGAAGAAGCTCATAGAGACTCAAGAATAGTAAGGGTAAGCAGGTTAAGCAGATACCTATTTTTGTTACATCACTATATAAAACAAGGATATTCATATATGTATGAACGTGAATATCTTTCCTATATTGTAAAGTGATTTTAGAGGATCGTTCGTTACACCTCTACGACCACTTATCTCGGCTCCCTTTCAATAAAGTACAATTCTGTTAGTTATAACGTTATTTTTATTGGGTTGTCTATTTCTGAAGCCTCTTTCCCTTCTAAACACCACAGCCTTCACACTTAGTTTTTAAAAACCCTTCTCATCCACCTACCACCACATTTTAATAACGTAAGATTCTACCAGTTATAACCTTATTTAAATTTGGTTAAGTTTTCTTCAGCATTCTTAAACCCTCACTTACTGTTATACAACCCTTTAACCAAATTATTTAATAAGCTTTCCTTACTTTTTCAAAGAATTTACTCTAGCCACACTTCTGCTACATCTCTAACCGAAGTAAGATAATGTAAATTATAAGGTCATTCTTGTTTAAACTACTTCTTTTACTTCCTCTTCCTCTTAGTTTTTTTAGACTTTTTAAGAAATCGCCTTTAGCACCATTACAATTTTTTAACACATTGTCTGAGCAAGTCTCCAATATGTGTTCTAGCTCTCTTCAGATACTTTCTTACTATTATGTAACGCCAAGTCGCTAGACCCGTTGTAATCACTAACCGCAAAAACTACTGAACCGATTTTGCTAAAATTTTGCATACCAATTCTGGACACTTTCTAGATGGTTTTAGTATGGTTTTAATCTTGAAAACTTTCATAACAATAGCAATTTATACGCTCAAGGTTTTGCAAAAATATGCCAGCTTTCCACTTTAGTTCAGTAGGATCCACTAGGTAGCGTCAGTATAAAATCAAAGCTACCTGCAACAGAATTAAATAAGTGTAGTTATTATACGCTGGAGCGTTGCGGATATTTCTGCAATCGTCTAGCAACAGCTCATCAAGCTGCATCGAGAATGTAGATGATAGTCGTGCAGCTGGGCATCCCGGTTACCGATGACGCTCTTCTCCAATGGGCAAGGAATCTAGGTTTACTTTCATCCTGAACTTTCAGGATTGACAAGTGCCACCAATAAAAATTTATTCTAATCGATGACGTCTCCAGCAAAATACTAGGAGATGTGTCTAGCCAGAGCACATCCTGCTCCAAAACTTCAGAGTTATGTGGCCATACCACAATCTGGCCTGGTGCCGTCAGAGAGTACAAACGTAAGCCAGGAAAGACAGCCATGAAAAGTACGGGTAGCCACAACGGCCAACTTCTTAGTGGTCATTCCAACGGCGTACCTACAGAAGAGGTATTCTCTATGCCCACTTTCCCGACTAACGATGAGCGGTTGGTTATCTGGGGAACGACCTGAAAACGAGATATATTTTGGTCAGTGGCGTGTCTCCCTCATGTACGGTCTCCATACACAGACTTCAAAGGTAAGAGTCAAGCTACCCACAGCTGGCTCTCCATCATCAACAATAATAATAAGGAAAAACTACAAATTTCACCACTGGCCTTTTTCAGGGCCAATATAAGTATTAACGTTCACTACTTAACTTTCAATCTCATCGCTTCTTTTACGGGCCATATAAGTTTGAACTACCTTTTTAACAAATACATTTTCACTACCATTTCCGAAAACATTATTCGTCGACTAAAGGACTACGTAAAGCCGGCCACTATTAAACCAAGTCAGTCATTCACTGGCAGACGTCACGAGTAGAGTTGTTCGTCGCAAAGCTGGGAACCCTGGTGACCGCTGACCCTATATTACCCTCTTTACTCTAAGCATTCAACCAGGAATCACCAATCCTTTTCAAATGTCTGAGCTAGGTGAATCTAACAGATGTGAAGGAAAAAAAAAAACTTGAGCCAACGGGAGTCTCCAACGGGCAAGCATCATGAACCAATCTCTACTAATCTCTCTACCTCAGATCATCAAAACAACTAAACCTGCAAAAAAAAGGTGCTTTCGACACCAACATTTTTGACGTTATACCAGTAGACGTTGTGAAAGAGCACTAAGACTCCCCCCAAAGCTTCGGACTTTGTAATTTTTCCCCCGATCAGTTTGGGTCTTCAACAGCAGGTCAGAGAAAATCACCCTGAGGTATCCAGGCAGTCACAATTGCAGTAAACTTGAGTAAAGAAGAGTTTACTTAAGAAGCTTACTGGTCTTTTAGGAAAATCGGACGTCGAACTACCTTGCCAACAAATATATTCGAACTTAACAAAGTTAACAGAAAATAGCACTCAGGGGTCACAAAAGTCTTAAGCATACCAAAAGTCGCAAGTGGGTGAATTGGAAGGACAACTTCAGATGTATTTAATGAATACAATTTTAGTTGTCAAGAAACTGATGCAGAAAATTTATTGAGATTGGAACATTAGTGTCAAAATCGACAAATAAAAAGTCCATTGCGTGAGAGATCAGCTCTTTATTTTACCCTCACAGTTATCTCTTGAATCTTTAAAGATCTAAATTTCGATTTTTAAATAAGTAGAAAATTTATTTGTGTTTTTGTGGCAATAAAAAATGTATAGTTTAAGCTCCAGGACTTTTTTGCTCTGGTAATAAAGTTGTGAGATAAGAGAAAAAAAACATTCTCTAATATATATTTTTTGGGAGTTTAAAATCTTAACTGCTTAAAAAAATATCCCTCTTCGTAAATTATACGGGTGAAACTGCAAGTCAATCGCTCCTTATGGCCAACGATTATTTTATGGCATAAGAATCGCACGGTACTTTTCAGCATTATTATATTTTTTTTAATTCTTACATCTTATTATTTGACCGAATAAACTGTATGGATTGTGAACAAATATGTTCTTAATCAGAAAATCTTTGTTCTGAGAAGTGTCAGCAGTAAATGTAAAATTTTCAACTAAAAACTTTTTACATTATATGTCAACACACTACGGTGTTTCATTCAGTAAATCTTGAGCGAAGCTGAGATGGGAGGCCGCTAGTTTACCACTATTTTGAAAACTATTTTGATTGCATGGTTTGTTAATACATTTTCACACCACCCTTAAGGTAGTGATATGTCATGCTGGTTTCATTTTAGCCTTAGTTCTCTCTAAGTTTAATATTTGTGTTAGTTTATAACAACATAAAAATTGTTTCCAATTTTCATCGAAGTTGGCGCAGAGAAAAGCCTCTACAAATATAACTTAGGAATTAAATTTCAAACGTTCGATAAATATTAATAACAGATTTATAATCACCTTTTTGGTAGTACAATCTATGCTGTAATATATTCTTATTCCCCTTTTTATTCAGCATTTTACTAAGTAAAAATTAAGCATATTTGTAATGAAAAATAAGTATAACGTTTTTTATTGAAAAGTTAGTACCTTTACCCAAAATTTCAGAGCAAACATTAAAGTGTTTTCCATTTATTCGGAACTTGCAGTGTTTGAATTTTTTCTTTATTGATATCCAACAATGAAATTTAAAAAATGTTTCGTTAATCAAAGGCCTTTTCAAAAATTTTTTGGAAGTTGTCTTTAAATTAAAAAATGGAGCTCAGCTCTGATGGAGCATTATCATTTTGTTCATGATTTTCGAAAAAACCTATCTACAATTTTTCCATATATTTTTGCCTCAAATAATTTTAGATACTAAGATCCATGCAAAAAAATTTCTCTATTAGCTTGGCAGCATAACATTACATGCCTCTTTGAAAATCTAATAAATCTGGAAATCGTGTTCTACTAAACCTAAGGCAATAGCAGCGTTTTAAAACGTACTATTGAATATTTTTTCAACTGTTTTTAACATTTCAAAAGATTATGCTCCATTTATGCAATTGTAAATTAGTTAAACTAAAAGACCCTCCGAACTCTAAGGAGACACTATGTTAACTTGACCTACTGTTAAATTATTTCACAATCTTTCTGAATTTATCCAAATTATTGTAAGTTAATTAAAACAGTAGTATTCTAACATATTGACATAGTGAACTTTGTTGAGAAAAATTTTGGCAAAGATTTTTTAATGAAAATAAATTCAGTTATTTTTAACGAGGAGAAAAAATTTTACCTGATTTAAGTCTCTATAAAAACAAATTGAATCAACTTTAGAAACGATGATATTAAACACATTATTTGATGCTACAATAATATTTTCTCTTTTGCGTTATTTATGGCCAATATTATAGGTAAAGATCAAAAGCTGTTCATAATATAAACATTCAAGGTCACGTTTGTTACTGGAAACCCTGCTCTCGTTTAAAAAAATTTGAAAAACTCTTTTAAGAGTTAACTATATCTGTATGTGATAACCTTACTTTTGTAGAAAAACGATTGCTAAAATAACGTGTTTTTATTAATATTTGTCTGTTGTGTATATTATTCTCATTTATGTCTGTTCAGTTTGTTGATAAAAATTTTTTCTTAAGCTATAATTTTTTGATCATATTTTACTATACATACCACTACAACTAACAGTTTTGTTTCTTATTAGAAATTGTTACGCTTATATTGTATCGCATCTTTTTTTTTCAAAGACAATAATTTTCATTTATAATACCCTTTGGTTTATTCTCAATTCTGACATTATCATGTGGTAATAAGTCATTTTACCTGCTATCAATTTTACCAGAAAAACGTGTAGAATTAAAATTTCTCTAATCTCTTCCAATATTATTAGTGAAACTCGAACTTTTTAATTTTTTTGTAACCAAAATGTCATAAACATTAACAAAAAGTTTTCTTTGAACTTGTGTTCCGGAAGAACCATTTTTTTTTAAAACAATTTTACTATGCAATACACGTTAATTTTTAAAGGATGAAATCATGTGTGTCATAATTTGAGGCTAAACAAAAAGTAGGTGTAAGAAATCACACAACTATTATTTTTAAATAGAGTGTTGAATTTTTAGTAAAACCTTTTATCCCCTACCTCAAAGCCTTTGTAAAGGATTATAAATTATTAAAGCACAGTCTAAGAAACGCTCTTTTATCTGTTCTAGCTTTTGTCTGATATTTTCCCCTACTCCTTTAATAGTTATTTTATGTATATAATTTGTTACCACATATTTACATCACCCTTGGGGTGGTGCTATGCTACACTGATTGTTTTGAAGCAAAGTTTCTGATGTACGGCCCTCACTTGACGAAAATAGGAAAATGCGTTACACTTTTTCTTGCCTTCCTAGTTCCTGTTCCTGCATGCTTTCCGGACATCAAGAGTAAAAGTATATATATATATACATACTGTACGGTACCAGGCCCGTGCGCACTCTCTCTTTTTTTTTCTCTCAGCATCACCTAACGGCGCAAAAATGTAAAAGTAAAATTAGACAAGAAACTCAAAAATAAAACAGGTGAGGTACAAATTTCTTTATTTTAATAGTGTTTTAAATGTATCGTGTTGTTTGTGTTTGGTGTAGGAAGCCCATTTAGAAAAAAAAGTGTATTTTATTGCCCGTAATCCCTGTTCTTCCTACTAACTTCTTATGCTGTGTAGTCAGTGTATACGCATATAAACGTGTGTGCCCTCTTCTTTTATAATGGTTGTGTGGATTTTCAAATTGTCTTATACTTTTTTTACGAAATAATACTTTTTCTAATGCCCTAGCGTACGAGGGTTAAAATAATTTCTGCATAATTACAAGTTATGTTAAATATTTTCTTTTATAAGGTAATTATATTTTGCACCCTTCTTACACATATTGTGCAAGCTGACATAATTTACACAAGCTGATTTCTTTTCTAAAAAATGCTTATAGTAATTTTCTCATTTACATGTTACTCTAATGTCACTATTTACGTTACTTTAGTGGACTACAAAAAATGTGTCGTTGCTAAAGTGCTCAAATTATATTCAAGTGTGCTTTTTCTATGCCAGATACAAATTGACGATGCTCCATAGCTATTTCAAACAGTTTTTTTTTGTATTCACGTGAGACTAAATGTATTTTTGGATAGAAAATTCATAGGCAGTTCGGTGGAATTTCGAATTGAGAATCTATAGATTTTTTTTTCTTAGGATAAAAGGTATGTGTTTGTCTTTTATTCTTCTTTTTTTTATTTATGAGATATATGTACTATTCTTGACTACCATTTTTTTATACAGGTACATACGTTTATGTACAGATGTGTTTTTTTTCACTTACTTCAGTCTCATTTCTATGAAATAAATCTTTTTTTTAGAAATCTCAGTAGTTGGTAATCGTCGATCATTGTTTCATTTGTATTTATAATTATTTACGCAATCACAACTTTTTCTCTGTGATTACGAAGCAGACGATTCGTTAAAATAAACAGTAATCCATTCATTTTTGCCGTTGATTTTATTGGTAAGTGAGGAGTATAAAGATTTTCAGGAATAGAGTAATTAAGAGATTATAGCTGAGTGCCGAATCAATAAAAATTTCAGATTGTAACTGTATTTCTTACATTCAAATGACCTTAAAACATTTAGAAAGGTTTTTTTTTTTAATTGCATATCTTACATCCTTACAAATCTACTAACTACACAGATCTGAAGTGGGCCATACATTGGGCGTTTCCCGCGAAACGTTCCAGGCCCGCCACGTGAGCGCTAAAAGTCACTATTTTCAGCTCATTTTCTTGGCCTTATTCCTATCCGAAAAAAATTTTGCAAATAGCATTTTCAATGATTTTTTAGTCAGTTTTTCGAAAAAATTTTATTTTCCCTAAAAAAAAAAAAAAAAAACACAAAACATGTCATATCCCGAAAAAGAGAATATTCATGTTTTTTTTGATAGGCTAGATAAAAAGCTGATTTTTTTTTAAATCGAAAACATCTTTTTGCACAATGCTCTCTCACTGAAAGATTTAAGTAAAATAATAGCAACAGTAGACGTTCGGCCGTCTGAACGTGCGACAAAGGCTGACGCCGTGCCTCGCTCCGCATGAGTTAACGAATATTATTAGTTTTATAACATTTAATTACTTATTTAAGAATGAAGTATACTTATACGTTATAACTTAATATAGTATTGTATTATTAAATATACTACGTCAAACACGTAGCCTCGTAGTTCCACTTTTAGCTGGTTAAACCGTATGTCGGATTTTTTCGAAGTATGAAGGTGTTTCAGAGGCTTATGATCTATAATAGCCGTAAATTTTCGCCCGTAAAAATATGACCCAAGCTACTCTTTTGCTAATACTATGTCTAACAGTTTCTTATCATAGGTGTGCGTAGTTCACCATCTCGAAGGCAACGTAAGGCGTACTTGCAAAGTCTGTCTTTTCCATTTTCTCCTTGGCTTAGTATCGCCACTATTTTATTATCAAAGGTGTCTGTTGTTACGATAAACAGCTTTTTAAATCTAGTACTGCGAGTATAGACAATGCATAAATAAGCTCATTAAAAGCAGGTTTCTGAGTTTCTATTCATATAGGAAATATATCGCAAAATAACACTAATCGATCAAAAACTCATAGAATGCACATGCACACAGCCATTTCTTGGGTGAAGTTTTCGATAAATCAATTTGATTTTGAAATGTATCGCTTATATGAATAAGGCCCCTGCTGCTCTTCCCATTTGAACTCTGTTCTTTTTTTCAAGAGTTTAGAGAGCAGCTGAGCGGTTTTCACATAACATTTAATAAACCATCTGAAGTATCCAACATATCCGAGGAATTCTTCTATTTTCTTTGCATTTGAAGGTCTTGAATATTTTCTTGCAGCTCCTAACTTCTTCGAGTAAGTTCGTATTTGGCCATTGCCTACAACATGTCCTAAAACTTTTGCTTCACTTTTGAGAAATTAGCATTTCTTTGGCTCAGTTGTTAGGTTTGCTTTCAACAACTCTTGTACAAGCCCAATAAATCGTTTTGTGTATTCTTTGAGGTTAGAAGCAAACATCATGATGTCATCAAGACGAACCGCTATCTCGTATCCCTGCAGACTTGCTAGTACCAAAAACATTGCTTTTGAGAAGATATTTGGAGAGTCAGTACAACCCATAGACATTCTTTTATGTTGATAATGCCTATGTGGTCCAAAAATATATCTTTTATGGCCATCATTTTCAAGTATTTTAATTTGGAGAAACAGCTGATAGCTGCCTATTGTTATTTCATTTATTTACCTAAAATCTGTCACTACGTACCAGCATTTCTCACCGTTCGGTCTAGCGTGTTTCAACTGTATGGTGACTTAGATGGGTCTACTATGCCTAGTTCAAGGAGCTTTTTAATCTCCATTATTATCTGCTCCCTTACGGCTGGTTGCCAGCCTTTTAGATGAGGTCAAGCACTTGATAGGGGCTAGTTTTGTCTGGGCCCAAAATAGATGAGTGATGACCTTGACTGCGCCGTCTGCAACTCGAGCATAAACACAATTAGCCGTACACAAGCGGAGTGGAACGATGTACTGACAATTAGATCATAACAGTGGCCGTTGATAAATATCCTTTTATCCTCAGCGTTGGCTTCCAAGCATCTCTTTGATTGTGGCACATCTTCGACGGCCCAAAATCGTCGTACCAGACCGATAAGTTGATCCAGGCTCACATCATCGTTGAACGTGCTTAGAGCTGTGCAGGTACTTAAAAAGGTCGTCTTCTTGAGTTAAGAAGCTGCACTGGTGAGCACCATACCGTTACCGTTTATGGTATTCTGTATCAAAACTAATTTAGTACAAATAATTCCGGGAACGAGAAACTGACAATAAATGTAAGCGCCCAAAACCAGCCGTATGGCATGAGAGCAGCCAAACCGGGGATCTGCGAGCATCAGTTTGTTAGGCTTAAGGCCCAGGACAATCTAAACATACCATATGCAAGTAACGACTCCAATGTGTTCAAGGATGTGTGCTTAATTAATGTTAAGTGCTGAATCAGGTGTTTGCCCCTGAAGGTGTGTCAGCCCTCGATGTTGATCAACTTTCATTCGATCACCCGATACGCCTGAGACCTCAGCGTGTGCTGGTTTCAGTTCGACGTGTAGTCTACGTGTGACGTCCTGGCTAAAGAACTGCTCTGAGCAAGGATTGAGCAGCGTGCGCACCTTCCCATGCATCCAGTTTCCGCCAACAATATAGAGGTGGGCGGTCGGCAAAAGTATGGCTAATCATAGTGAAGGTGATTTAGCCTTTTCGAATCATTAAGAAGAGGTTGGTTGGTCCATGCCGTCCAACCAGGCCTTCACTTTTAAAGCTCTCTCCTCGATGCTAGCGTTTCCACTGCGCTTGCTCATTCCTTCATAAATCAGTGGGTGGTGTCGTCCACCACAATCTTGGCAGATAGATTGTGATTGGCAGATCCAAGCAGAATGCCTTATCCCGAGGCAGTGAAAGCATAATGACGCGCTGATGACAATCTTGCCACGTTGAACCGAGTCGAGAGCCTTGAAAACGTCACAGTGGCTGACACAGTGTTGCTGGCTGTATGCAGGATAGGAACTGTCGGAGGCAGTTGTGGCAAGAACACCCACTGATCGTGAACCTTATCAAGAATTATCACGATTATGGCCCCCTTTAGCCGTTGCTGTTAGCTTGTTTGCTTTCAGGGACTAAAGCATGAGGCATCTCCTTGCAGAAAAGTTGTAAGTCCATCATAGGTTGGAAGGATCTCAGAGTCAGTCCAATTTGTCTCATCGAGTTCATCCTCCCAGTCATATCACGTAATCGGGTCCATGCGTTGGATGCTAGTGCAAAAAATTAATCACCTCTCTTTTTCTTTGATCGGCCGGAGATAAAGCAGTGCTGTGATAAAATCCTGAATCAAAAGGTGCTTACGGTCATACCGAGCTTCCAAGGCCTTTCATGCTAACTTGTTATTGGTGTTGGTGATAGCAAGGTGGTTTAGGGCCCGTTTTGCTTTACCATTGACATAAGTTTTGAGGTAGAAGAACCTTTGTATATTAGTGAGACTGAAATCCTCATGGATTAAAGAGATGAATAAATCTCTGAATGTCTTTCAATTCCTTTCTGAGGCCGCTGAACTGTAGCAACGTAATGTAAGGTAGCTTGGCCCTACTAATGTACTAACGTGCTTGCTAAGCCTCTGAGGCCGTTGTCAGCTGTTTGAAATCCAAACCATGCTCGTGCACTGATAAGATGACCTTTGACAAGGCATTCAACATTTTCGTTAATAAAACCTCATTTTTATCTTAAATCATAAAAATTGACCATTTAATATCCTCAAATTATTCAAATTTATATTTGTGTAAACGTGCGTTTCTCTTTTAATTTGCTTCTAGTGACGACAATCATAAGGTTTAGTTATTAAAATATAATTATGCAATTCTCAGTAGCTGTGACCTATTCGTTTAAAAAAGGTACAGTATACTGAAACAGCCTTAAAATATTTTTTTGGAATAAATTGATATATTAATTTCCACTAACTATGTAACAGTTATTACGTTTTTAAATTTTACGATGCTCCAAAGGTAAACATAAGTATGTAACATAGAAGCTGTCGTGTATATCAATATGTATCATAATATGGCATCATTGAAGATTGCACAGAATAGGATAGAAATTAAAAGTCATACTGACACATCTTATGGCCCTTAAAAGATGTAATGTCCCTTACTCTTCTCTTACTTTTATAATACTCTCTGCCCCCCGTCATATTTGTAATACTCTCTAGCCCTTCCTCATTTTTTCCATACCCTTTAAATCTCCTAATCCCCTCTTTGGTTATTGATCTCTTCTAAACTTTTTTAATAGTAGGTAAAACTGTTTTAGTTAGTCTGGTACTTTATTTGGTGAATAATTAAAAGCAGCCCCCACCTCATAATGCTCTTTGACACCTTTGTAGTCCTTGTTTAGCCACCATTCATGAAAAGTAAAAGTATTACAGTTTTTCTGATACTTGATCTGTTGAAGCTTTGCATTGGATCCCATTAGCCCTACAACTTTGTTTTAACTTATTCTTTAGTAATTATAAAATAAAATTCTTTGAATGTTCCGTTTCATTAAGTGGGTTGACTTATCTACTTAGTACAACTTAGCTTTTTTGAAGTATTCAAACAAAATAGTATTCTCTCTTGCATTACTTCATAATTATGTATTTCCATTAAAAATGTTTTCCAATTATACTGATCAACGCAACAAAATAGAGTTTTTGTTGATTATGGAGAAGATAAAGGTATTGTTAATAAATGCAACACAACATTGATTTTCAAAAAATTGGAGTTTCATTATCTTAGTTTGTCGAGCTCATAAGAATGGTTGATTAACCATTACAACAGAAAAAAAGGAATAAAAATAAAAATTAATTTCCGTGAATTTCAATTAACACATGTACAAAGAATACACGTTCGATACTTTCTGGATGAAACCATCAACTTTTGTTCAGTTGTTTTAAACTGTAGGTAATGTTGTTACCGTTTCTATTTTGAAGGCCAGTGGCTGGCTTTCAGAGTTAGTATCTAGTCCTATACAAACAATTCTACATTACATACATATATTGAAATGATTGAATTATAAATTAGTACGCTTGAGTAAGACATAATAAATAATGCTTTATGGTGTAATGTCCTTTTCAAAATTTAATGTACTAGGATTTATATTTCTATAAATTTTTGTTGGAAATCATCTATTCATACTAACTCTTAACTATGTTTAACACTTTAATATTCTTGGACACAAGTTCCTAAGAAAATTAAAACTTAAAAAAAATTTTAAAAAAGCATTAAAATAAGAAATTTTTAGTAACTTTTTTTTTGTGTTTATTAATTACATGTTTAGGAGTACTTTTATATTTACCAACAAACATAAGTGAGCAGCTTTTTTACAAAATTGACTGACTGAGCCTGTAAGATCTTATTTTACTGTTTTATGTTTTTGTTTTTTAAGTTTTTAAAATGATATCAACCATTCTCATAAACGCACCAAAATCTTATAGTGTAGTACAAACTGATAAAAATTAAACAGCAAAATTTAATTTAACAGGCACAGTTCATTAACTTTTGTAAGCCAACAGGACTAGGATACCAATTGCAGATCGTTACAGTATTAAAGAGACAGACAGCGAGCACTGAAGGGAAATGATCTCCAAGATTTTATTTCTACTGGTGTGCATAATATGGACTAGCCCATAAGTACACATATAATAATTTTTTGCCTTAAAACCCGAAACAAAAATCACGTGAAAAAACAGACTGAGGTACGCAGTGAACTAGGAAAATTTTTGCATAACGAACGTAAAATAGAGGCATTTTACTAGTAGGCTTTGTAAACACACAGGAAACATCTAAAAATGACAACTTACTCTCCTATCAGCTGAAAAATTTATCACTATTTTTATTATTTTCTTTTTTTTAACGGAAACAGACGACAGATATTCCCAAAATTACATTTCTCTACATTTACCACTAAACCATAGTACAGTGAAAAATTGAGAAAACCAAATAAAAGACAAACAACGCTCTTCTACTTTCTTGCCTCACCTCCTACTTTTGTTTTTGTCTGACTATTATTAAGCTGCAACATAGATAATTAAACGCAACTTTGCAACTAGGAGAATACCAAAGATCTATCATAATCCAAAGAAAAAATACAACTCCACGACACACATACACATACATACATACATATATAAATACAAAGTAGAAGAAAAAAAATTATTCTTTTCAGCAATATTACCCATGAGTCGGAAAGCGATGACAAAGGCCCGGATAATGATATGATAACTGAAATGTGCAGGCCAGAGCCCAGTTTTTACTGGCAGCAAAGGAAAAATTTGATAGAACAGATTTTGGAATTAAAGCTCGAACCAGAAGGGTGTAAAAGAATTGATGGCCTGGACGAAAAAACCAAAGCAATAGAAATGGGCTTATTTTCAAAAACTAGAGCAAAGCTAAAGAAAGCAGAGGAGGTAGATGCTTCACACAAGGTCGTCACAGAGACCATTTTAAATTCATCACTCTAAGTAGGGATCACAGGGATATATCTTGTGACACAGACGTGAGCACAGGACTTCTGAACAAAGAAGTGGGTCTTCTTTCTGGCGGACGAGTCAGCGAGCGAAATGCGAGAAAAGATGAAGAGATACGCGGTGCTTCAACAGACAAATCAAACATGCTACTGATGCAACGGGGCATGCGAGAGAAACCACAGTGTCTGACTTCCGTTTCATCGTGTTCCAAATATAAAAAATCAAGAAACCAGGGATAAGAGTCTTACATAATCAACAGCTATGAAGCAGAATAAAAGATATGAAAGAGAAACTTAAAATAATTAAGGAAGCCGCGCTTATGGTAACGGTGCAACTACTAACTAATTACTATATAAATTAAGACGACGGGGTGATCTAGCACCTACCATGACCCAATACACAGAAAATACATACGCTACACACAACCATAACCACCTACACAGACTGCAGAACGCACAAAAAAATATTCTGGCCACGCTCAGCCACATGATGGGCAACGTTCCAAATTTTGACGGAGACCTAGTTAACCTACCGCTGTTCAAGCAAATGGTGCGAATGGTTGCACAAAAAAAGGGATCGCAAAATGACTTATTTCTTTTAGGCACCCTCGTGAATAGAGTGAAAGGAAAAGCAGCGAAACATTTCACTCCAAGATTAACGCAGTTTAGAACAGCTTCATCAAAGAGCTCTCAGATAGATACTACAGCATTAATGCCACAGACTCGCTCATGCCAACACTATAAACAGTAATCCAACAAGACCGTGTAGTAATAGATAACTTTGGTGGACGAGTACAACAATTGTACAGTAGATTAACGATGTTGTACGATTTAAACCCATTTTTTCCCCCAATTCAAAAACAGACGCTAAAGGCTAACTTGGAATCTGAGGTGGTAAAACTGTTTATGTATGGATTACTTCTAACTTTTAGTAGGAGAATGACAAGCTCTAAGTTACGAGCACAAGGAGAAGCATACGAAGAGGCATCAAAAATCGAGAGCAACCTTCGTTTACAGCAAGCAATACCAGTAAGTACACTCCACGCATACAATAAGGCAACAACCGAGTGGGGGCCACTAGTAAACCTGGCGAAAAAAGGAGAAAAAGTAACGGAAATCACCAATTGGGCACGAGAAGTTGCATCAGAAAAATATAAATGCTGTACATACGAACCGAACATTTAGTTGAGAAACGCCGAAAACTACTAGCAGTGATAAACGACAGGAAGGCTTCAAGGGATAAAGGCAAAGAGCTGAAGGAAAATTTCAATTATTGTCCGTAACTGGGACACTTTGCGAGATACTGTTGCTCACTCAAACAAGACAGGGAGGAAGAGAAGAGATGGCAAAACAAGGGGCATAACCAACCCAGAAATAATACCGATACTAACAGAAATCCCTACAATTATTGGGGCGGAAAGGATAATTTTCACAACAACAGTTATAATAATTATCACAGGGGCTATACCAATGACCCAAGGGATCCTAAGAGCAGGAATAATAATGACAATAACAGGAATAATAGTAACAATGACAGAAATAATAATGACAGTGACAGGTACAATGATTACAACTCTAGATTCAAGATATTGGTAAAAATAAAATTACCTTCACTTTACAAGATTAGAAGAACTTTAGGTAATTTAAGAAACGATTAAATTCATTAAAAATTATAAACATAACGCTGTTAGGTAATAAAGAATTTTGTTGAAACATTCTTGCTTAAATATCCTTTATTTTTTAACTTTCTGGGTTATTGAAGTAAAACTTTCTTAGGCGCGCCTTATACGGGGGTGAACCCATAAAACGAGCAAACGCTGCCATGTCTATAAGTATCTATATATATTACCTGTACTTATATCAGTCAGTGCTGACTGCGCTATAGGCAGAAAATCTGTTCGTCTGACTCTCTTTCTCCCTCTCCTTTCCTTTCACATGCACACAATAGTGCGCCTAAGTTACTCTATCTATTTATATATAAAATAGCTTCTTTCTGAATACTACTCTATATACTCTATGTGTAGAGTAGGTATACCTACTGCTGCATGGTGTAAATCGTAACAAGGCTGTAATACGGGCTAGACTGGGCCTCTATTACAGATAAGGTACTGTCAGGTTAATAATGTCTGACAGAAAACATCTCTTGACCTCTTTGAAGTCTTCAAAAAAATGTAGGAAAAATGCGAAATGCGAAATTAAGCGAATGCAGGACTAGTCCGAGCCATGGGTATACTTTTTTCCTAAAAAATAAAATAAAGAATTTATGTTTTGTACAATAATGTTCTGCTTGATCCTCCAGGACTATCTATAATAGTGTTTTGTCATTCTATTTGCAATTATTTGGAAATAATTTTCTTCGTCACTGTTTATTTAAATAACTGTTGCATTAAAATTATTTTTTTAGAGCGTTACCACTTCAGTATTTTCATCTTATTATAAGGCATTTATTCTTATCATTAAAACATTTAATAAATAACAAAATAAATGTTCTAAATTAAAATATTTATTTATACGAAAAAGTAAGCAATTTTTGTTATTCGTATCAAAATATTCTGTGAAATAAGTTTTACAATTCTGTTTCACTAACTTCCACTACTATGAATATTTTTGAAAATTTACAATAAAGCAGGAAATTATCTTGTTTAGCTAGGAAGTATTTTGGCACTAGTCTTATCTAAGGTATTCTTAAATTAAGAATCAGTTTATTGTTTATCTACTGTTATAGCAGTTTGTTTAACTGTTTTTAAAGTTGTATTGTTATGCATTATTCGTACTTAAATTAATAATAAAAAGAAAATCATAATAATTAGGAACAATAATTTTTTTTTTAAACGAATTTTAGAACAAAATTCTTTATTGTTTATCAAAATTTTAATTTTCAATAATACTGCCGTATTTCAATAATTTTTCAATTTTTTATTTTATTTGATTCAGCAGTTTTTATTTGATTCAATGGGTTTTTAAAGTTATGAATACAAAATAAGAAGCACACACAGTTGAGAATGCAGAGATTTTTGAATATTTACGCATAGTTTTTTATTTTTATTGACTACAGATATGTAAAATTACTTACATGTACCCTTAAGATGTAAAAACACGATACAAATTAAAGAAACGCAATTTTTTATATTTAGCATACTTTATTTTAATAAATCTGACCTTGACAATTACATTTTAACTTTTTGTTTTCTTAATAATTACTGTTTTGGAACCAAGTAATTGTATTTAAATAGTTTTTTATTAGGCATGAGGAAATGTGATAAGAGATCACTCCACATTGGGAATATCAGAGTAGCTTGAAATGAGTTCTTGTCTTTATCGAAATGGGACCACCTTTACAACAGATATAAGTATCTTCGAGGCGAGTATGTTTTTACTTCATGTCTGACGTACCCTCTTCAATCGAAATCAGTATTGCTCAGGTATTCTAGCTTTGTTATTTAAGCATTGTAAAATGCTATAAATATAAATGCTGAATATTATTATAACATAAGATTCGTGCTCTTGAATCTTGGATGCTTTTAGCTCATGCTCATTATCTGTATTTTATGATATTGACAGTTTTATTGAAGCTATTGAAGTGTTAGTCGATATCTCGTAGTAACAAAGCTGTAATGATAAAGGATGTGACTTTTTTAAAATACAGCATAAAAAATACAACCTTAGGTTTCATTAGAGCTTAGGACTTACTGCTCTGATACTTTTGTTCTAAGCACATCTTAATGTTTTTGTTCCTCTTGTGCACGTATTTCCTACTTTCTAATATCTAGCCACAAGTAAAGTAGATATTTGTGTAGATTTATACAGCGGAACAAACGGGAGCCAATTTCAGCAATTCAACGACACCTGTTAACTCACCTCCTTCGCTAAGTAGCTCAACTCCAGGTTGGACATCAGGGGGAGCACCTATTTCCCCTCACGTGGCAACGGACTCAAGTCGAGGTTCATCTTCTTTGTACATGGTTCGTATACTGAATTTGTATGTTTAATTAATTTGTCACTTATTAGTGTATAAGAAAATATTTAGAAGAAGAGAAAATTTTTTTCTATGAATCAAATGACTTTATAATTTGGGAGCAATAAACTTGTGGAAGTTAGATGTAAACAGGCAGTACCACGTAAACACGTAGGTCCTTTACCCTGGGTGAGGAGATGTGGAGACGCACGAAAGCAGGCAGTGGTTTGGATGGCATGGTGAAGGGAAAGGGAAAACGAGGCTAGGGCCTAAGCAGGTTTGCAGGAGGAAAGGACCTGGTTGGAGCAGACTCAAGTAGCAGCTTCTGGTTGTGGTATGAAGTACGGATCGTTCTATTTTCTGCCAGAGACAATGTCGTACTTGATTTCAAATGTATCATTTCCACATGATTCTCGTTCAAGCGTTTATAAGTCAAAGCGGTCATTCAACTTGGCCAACGAGACGAGTGAGTAAATCACCTTTGTGATAATTTCTTATCACTGAAGCAATAAATTTCTTGAGGTGGCTTCACAGGCGTACTCGTCTTTGTTTCCTGATTGAATTGCCCATATTTCTTCGAATTTCCTCATGTATCGTATTACCGTGCCACCTAGCTCACATACCCCGTTGATCCTGCAAGGCGTCCATAATAAAATTTTTTAATTTTGTTGATTAGTATCAAATGACAATTAAAAATCCAGTGGGACATGTGCTAAAGGGTTTTTCTGTAGATATTTAAGTGTTAAAAGTGAGCGTTTAATAGTAGGAAGAAAAAGGGTGGTTATTAATCTACATAGTTTTTTCTTTATTTTACATGATGCCCAAAAAATAATGGATATTCTTTTCTGGCTTATGCGTACATTGTACTGAGAAAAAATTCCATCAACATGTAAGATTTTATTGATGGATATAAATTCAATGTACCTTTAACACACACAAAGTGGAGATTCATGTGATAATTTGCAATTTATGAATAATAATGCGATTCGTTGTTTGATTGATTTTAAGCCGTAATCAAATCGGGTGTGAATGAAACTTAATGACTTATTTTTTGTTTTTCTTAAGATATCAGCTTCGCTATTATATTAAGTTTAATTCTTTGTACTTTTCTGTGCAATATGGTTGTGTGCAAGAACTTCAATGTATCTTGAGATTAATTTGTAATCATTTTGTATTTCTTTCACGCATCTGATACTCTTGGTCTTAACCATACATTTATTCCCTTGTAATAAATAAATTTCTCTCTTGTTGAATGATCCAAACAACCTATCCTGTCCCCCAAAAAAGTTAAGACCCGCATACTAATGTAAAACGTGCATTTTATTCATTTGAAAAAAAAAAAAAAAACTGATGAGGCTGTATTTTTTAGAAAAAATGAATAAATCAATAAAAAAATACAAAATTTTTCGTCTTATATGAGTTTTTGTTTAGCTTCCAAAAAGCAAAACAAGACTTACACTTTTGTTTAGGTTTATTAAGAGGTACAATGAAAAAAAAAAATTTCTATTAGTGGCAAAAAGAATACAGTCACTCACGTTTTGGTAAAATTATTATTTTATCCAGGCAACGTACTGTATCTAAATTCAATAAGCTATTTGCCCTGTTATGCATGCCATGCCCAGAGTAACGTTAATGAGTATCATTACTTAGGCATTTTTTTATAACTGAAAAGGTTGAAAATTCAGTATGTTGTTAACTAACTATAACAAGAGATTATTCTGTGAAAAATGACGTATTACAGCACCACAACTTTCATTGGGTTATTTTACAAAAGTACATTTTTTTTATTAAGCTACGATTAGAAAATAATTGTACATCTGATCTAACTCAAACTGTGTATGATAGTTGATAGACATGAGAGCTACAACATCTATACAACAATAGTAGTTATAAATTCTTGAAATTTTGAGGAATATTGATAGCTCTCTGTTAATTTATAAATAAAAATAATCACTGGCTTACCAACAACATTTACAGCAATGGTCACACTAAGCTAAATTGTACTGTACCTCAAGAAAATTTAATGTACCACCTGGAGTTCTTATTTTAACGACTACGTACCCTTGGTATATTTCTATTGTTCATCATGTATACAGCTATTTTAACGTAAAACAAAGATAATGCCCACCACACTTGCGCTCGAAGGAATGAAAAAGCTAAAATTTATTAGAATACATTAAGAATTTTAGATAATGGTCAAAACTCACAATTATGAAATTGTACTAAGGTACCTACTATATTTGATTTGAGTTTTTCCCAAGAGTCATGTATCAAATAATCTGAAATAATATCAAATAATCTGAAATTCAAACAGGATTTCTAAAATTCTAAGGCAAACGTGGGTCTTGTCATAATACTTGTAAAAATTGAAAATCTTAAGTCTTACTGTAACCAGTATTGTCAGTATTATATACATATATATATGTGTATATATATCTATTCAGTATTTTCATCTTATTATAAGGCATTTATTCTTATCATTAAAACATTTAATAAATAACAAAATAAATGTTCTAAATTAAAATATTTATTTATACGAAAAAGTNGTGTGACCTGAAACAAGTAAGAATTTAATTTTTCAATTGATGATGTAAATTCATAGTAATTTTTTTTGCATTCATTTTTATTACATTTACAAAGAACCTAGAAAATATTTTTGGAATAGTTGTTTTTTGGTCCATGCCTACTAGCTTC
This sequence comes from Copidosoma floridanum, assembly GCF_000648655.2. Next base: position 680,179 of record NW_019384242.1, on the reverse strand, counting down.
CCCGCCCCGCCCCTCGTCTCACAAGCCCAAAAGCCCATCACACAAAATCACGTTAAATTATGCTTGTTTTTAAGTGTTTAAAAAGGAAAATTAGACTAAAATGAAAGCTTCTTCGCCCCACCTTACGCCGCCCTTCAGCCACCCTACAGTTGCCCCACAGAGATGTATGCCGATAAGGAGAAATGGATGCCCTATAGTAGGCAGGCATGTTAAAAATGTCTATGATACTTTGGTCTGATAAGTCTGGTAAGCCTGTTATAAATACAAGACATCTAATTTGCCTGTTGGACGTGTGTAGATTATTTAAAACAAAAGTGGAACTTATATTGAATGACGTAATGGAAAAAAAACTTTTTAAAGTAATAGCTCATATTTATACAGTAGAGTTTAAAAAACGTGGCTTACCTCATGCACGTAAAGTTGTTACATTAAATTCCAATTATAAGTTACATACAAACAAACACATTGACAAATACACATCTGCGAAAATCTTACCGAATGAAAAACATTTAAAGAAATTAGTTTTAGAACATATGCTTCACGGTCTACATATAAACAGTAATCCATGTATTCAAAAAAATCAAAAACTTTGTGAAAAAAAATTTCCAAAAGTGTTTACTAAGAATACTGTCTCAAAATAAAATGGTTATCCTGAGTACAAGAAAAGGGATACTGGACGAGATAATACTGATTACAAAATAAAACATAGTAATTAAATTATTTCAGTAGATAATTCAATGGTAGTTCCATATAATCCATTTTTATTCAAATATTAGTTTTCGTCGGATAGGTGCCGTCATCTCTGGGACTATTTTGCGGCCCAAGGGATCTGCGAATCAGGGCCCGAGAGACATGAGGTAGCCACAGAGCGATGGCACTTATGTCACGAATTTTTTTTTTCTACCAAGGGCGCACCAAACCTTTAAGAACTCCAGAGGTCAGAAATAGTAGTTTTTCTACGAGTTTAAAAAGTCTCTGTTTGCGAACCAAGAGGTTTGCGGCCAGAGCCGAAGGCGAGGGACGTAACGATGTTCGTAAAGGAGACTTTTCGAACGAGTATCGGAAAACTGCTTTTTTGCCCGAGGAAGTACCAGCCTCCTGAAACCACCCGAGGGCGGAAAAAATGTAAATGTCACATAAACGTAGAACACTGGGAATCAATAAATAGTATAAAATATATTTTTCCGACTTTGGGCGTTCTTGAGGGTTAGGTGTGCCCTTGGTAGGAAAAATAGAATTCGCTAAATAAGCACCAATGCTTCGCAGCTACCTTACGTCCCTCGGGCCCTGCTTCGCAGGTCCTTTGGGCCGCAAAATAGCCCCAGAAGCGATGGCAATTGTCTGATGAAAACTGCTATTCTTACCATGCGCCCAAAGTGCAACTGCCACTTTGCGCCCTCGGGTCACATTTTGCGCCCTGGTCATCAGGCACCAACATACAACAATCGCGCCCTTCGAGTGCTCATGTTTGTACTTTGTGCCCTAGTGACGTAATGTTTTATAATGATAACATACACAAAGGAGAAGATAGGACATTTTAAAAAATACAATAATTTGATGAAAATAAAGAAACAACTGATATTTATGACGAAATTACAGAATTTATTGACGGTCGCTACATTAGTTCTATGGAAGCCGCATAGTGGTTGCAAGAATTTCCTTTAAGTGGTGGATGTCATAGCGTAATTTATACAGCATTTTATACTGAAATTCAACAAAACTAAATTTTTTATAAAAACAATGTTGATGAATATTTAAACAATTGGATTACAACTTTAACAAGTTGGTTCGAATGAAAGAAAGTAGATAAATTTGCACACAAAGTTGAAAACATTATTATTCCAGAATATTACGGTTATGTATCACAAAAAAAAATTGTCAAAAAGTTGTACAAATAAGAAAAAAAACTTATCTTGGTTGTTTAAATTTTGTATCACCAAGAAATCAATCAAGGTTTTTTTTTAAATTAATTTTTAATAAAAAAGAAGGTGGTACTTAATTTCAAAATTTGAGATTCCGTGATAACTTATTGCATAATTCATATAAGAAATAAGCTGTTGGCTTAAGATTATTTAAACATGATTTTCAAGTGCCAACAATTTTGTAAGAATTATGCAACGTCATGCTACCTTCCAAATTAAAAAAACTTTTTGCATGGCTTATTCTGTCTAAAAATTAAGAGAGTCTTACAATTTAAAACTCATTTAAAAACTATTTTATGGAAGACTTTATGTAGACAAGGTGAATAAAACTTTAACAATTATAAATAAAATTTTAAAATCAAATGATAGGATTTGTACGGATTTTGGTTTACCAGAACCAACAAGTGACAGTTTTTAAATAGATTTTGAAATAAATGAGGATATTCTAAAATTTTTTAAAAAAGCATTAAATTCAATGTTACTAACATTCAATAAAGATCAAAATAAAATATTTAAAAGATTAATGACGAACGAAGAAACAACATACTTCATTGTTGGGATAGGAGGTTCTGAGAAGACATATTTATCCAAGACAATAATTCACTATTTTATATCAATAAAAATAAGGTTTTATCCATGGCGTGGACAGTTACAGCTTCAATTTCATAACCAAAAGGAATGACGAGTCATAGAACGTTGAGATTGCGTTTAGATTTTAATAGTATTAGAATTTCTTTTTTAAATAGAGAATCTTATAAAATAAAATTACGTGAAGTAGATGTAATCATTTGGGATGAAGCATTTATGATTACAAAAAAAGCATTAAGAAAAGTAGGCAAAACTTTAAAAGATTAATGAGACAACAAACTATTATTCAGTGCAAAGATAATAATTTTACACAGTATAAGAATTGCAAACAAATGTAAGGACATAAAATTAGAATTTTTTTTATGACTTTTGAAAATTGGAGAAAGAAGAATTGAAACATTTAAAATACTAGAGCATTGGTTAACAAAGGATGTTTGTTTCAAAATTTTTTAATGATAATATCATTCTTACCAGTGTTATGTTAACAACTCATGATCAATATACTTTATATTTAAATGATACAATTTAAAACAAAATGTCTGGTATTTCTGTGACGTATTATAGCATAGATTATGCTACTCATAAAGGTATTGATCAAACAGATGATAATATACATTTTCCGCCCTCGGGTGGTTTTGGGAGGCTGGTACTTCCTCGGGCGAAAAAGCAGTTTTCCGGAACTCGTTTGAAAAGTCTCCTTTACGAACCTCGTTACGTCCCTCGCCTTCGGCTCGGGCCTCAAACCTCTCGGTTCGCAAACAGAGACTTTTCAAACTCGTAGGAAAACTACTATTT
>NW_019384242.1:663613-676446 GCF_000648655.2 Copidosoma floridanum | reverse complement strand
CTTTTAAAATTAAAGTACTACATTTTAATTTAATTAAATTACTTGTTTGTGCTTATTAGATACTATAATATTAACTCAATACATGGATTCTAAGCATACATTGTTCAATCATTTACTAAAAACAATAGGGCTTGATCAAGGATTTATTCATATTAAGTATTACGACTTTAGAATTTATTCATCATGATTTATTATTTGATCTCTTTCATCGCCCTAAGGTAAGTGACATAAGTTACACAATAAGTTTCTTATGTGATCCGCAGTAGAAATCGTATAAACAGAAAGAAATTGCGTTTGTGAGCGTGAAAAAACTAAAAAAAGTTTTTTTCAAATCTTTTCAAAGTATGTTCTTCTTGTATGCCAAAAAAAAATGTAAAAAAACGGCCAATATAAGGAGTAACAAGTATCGAGTATGAATATTATGGAAATAAAATAAAGCAAAATAGGTCTATATATGTGAATCATATTTTCGTTTATATTGCTCTCACACTTTCTTCCTCTTGTAGCGAACTTTCTTCTCTTCGAACGACTAATGAAGCAGGTTTCTCTTTCTCTTATTCCTCTCTTGAGTTGTTTCTTTCTTCAATGTCCAACAGAAATCAGCCATCATGTTGATATCCCATCTTCCTTGATATCAATTTGTTATTTCACCTATATCTTGATGGAATCTTTCTCCTTGCTCTTTGGTGTAATCTTCAAGGTTCTCTGGAAAATAGTCAAGGTGAGAATGTAAAAAATGTAATTTAAGACTCATTAAACAATCCAATTGTTTAAAATTGTCTAACAACTCTTCAACTATATTCTGGTAATTCTCACTCTTCTTATTCCCTAAAAAGTTGTGAGATATGACCTTAAAACTTTGCCATGCTGCTTTTTCTATATTATTCATCTCTGTAATAATATGGTCATCATGAAATAGAGCACGAATTTAAGGACCATTGAAAATACCCTCCTACAATTTTTCATCACTTATCGTGGGATATTTCTCACTTAAATATTAAAAGCAATCACCATCTTTTTTCAGAGCTTTGACAAATTGGTTCATGAGACCCAACTTGATATGAAGAGGTGGTAGCAAAAATTCGGAAGTTTCAATCAATGGTTTACGTTTTAATCAGAATCGGAACTGGATGCCACATTAAGTTTGCGGTTCGTGTTATACGATGTTGTCACATTGACGTAAGACTAAAAAAAAGAGATTTTGAGATTCACGAAGCCAATAACATTTCATGGGCTGCTCCATCATGCCACGAAAATTGTTATTCCTGTATGACCAATACTATGGGTTTTACCACAGCTACGAAGACTAAAGTTTTTTACGCTAATGTTTCTTTAGTTATGATATCTAAAAAAATAGTAGCCCCAAACAAAACAACAGCTCCAGAAACCTTGGATATTGACCAATTTTGCAAAGAGAAATCAATGCAAACTGATGAGTTTTTCGAAGAAGAACGTAAGTAAGTTGAGGAGGAAAACGATTACTCACCAGTCTCTAAGTGGAGTGCTCCTCAAACATTCACCCTAGAAGAATGGAATGATTTGATACGCGACTTTGGTTTACCAAAAGATGGAACTGAATACCTGGCAGCAGAACTGAAGAAGAAGAATTTGCTATAAAAAGGAACAAGTGCTTACGTTTATCGTGATAGAGATAAGGAGTTTCAAAAATTCTTCACCAAAGATGAGGAAAACTCATCAGTATTCAGCTCTAACGTGGAAGGATTAGTTGATGAGTTGAAACCAAATATTTACAAGGACGAAAAGTGGAGACTTTTTATTGACTCATCCAAACGAAGTCTCAAAGTAGTTCTGCTTCACAATTAAAATTCGTACGCTCCTATTCCAATAGCTCATTTCACAAAACTAAAAAAGACCTTTGAGACTTTACAGATAAGATTGAACAAAATAGACTACGTGAAACATCAATGAAAAGTTTGCGGTGATCTCACAGTTTCAACTCAAATACTAGGTTAAGAATCTGAATTCACAAAAAATCCCTGCTTCTTATGTTTATGGGATAGCAGAGACAGTAAAAATCATTATATTTAAAAAAACTGACCAAAGAGAACTGAATTTTATGCAGGATTAAGAAACATTGTACGTAAACCATTGATTGAAACTTCCGAATTTTTGCTACCACCTCTTCATATCAAGTTGGGTCTCATGAACCAATTTGTCAAAGCTCTGAAAAAAGATGGTGATTGCTTTTAATATTTAAGTGAGAAATATCCCACGATAAGTGATGAAAAATTGTAGGAGGGTATTTTCAATGGTCCTTAAATTCGTGCTCTATTTCATGATGACCATATTATTACAGAGATGAATAATATAGAAAAAGCAGCATGGCAAAGTTTTAAGGTCATATCTCACAACTTTTTAGGGAATAAGAAGAGTGAGAATTACCAGAATATAGTTGAAGAGTTGTTAGACAATTTTAAACAATTGGATTGTTTAATGAGTCTTAAATTACATTTTTTACATTCTCACCTTGACTATTTTCCAGAGAACCTTGAAGATTACACCAAAGAGCAAGGAGAAAGATTCCATCAAGATATAGGTGAAATAACAAATTGATATCAAGGAAGATGGGATATCAACATGATGGCTGATTTCTGTTGGACATTGAAGAAAGAAACAACTCAAGAGAGGAATAAGAGAAAGAGAAACCTGCTTCATTAGTCGTTCGAAGAGAAGAAAGTTCGCTACAAGAGGAAGAAAGTGTGAGAGCAATATAAACGAAAATATGATTCACATATATAGACCTATTTTGCTTTATTTTATTTCCATAATATTCATACTCGATACTTGTTACTCCTTATATTGGCCGTTTTTTTACATTTTTTTTTGGCATACAAGAAGAACATACTTTGAAAAGATTTGAAAAAAACTTTTTTTAGTTTTTTCACGCTTACAAACGCAATTTCCTTCTCTTAGTACGGTTTCCTCGTAATTTTGAAAGTTTTGGAGGTAAGCGAATCTCTAACCTCAACTCAGTGAAGAATGAGACATGAGAATTGGATAAAATCTGCATGAAATTGTTTTTTATACTTATCTAGAGCATAGAAATTTGTTTTTTTGCGATTTACTGTGATTTTCTGCTACTTTTTGCAGTTTTTCTGCTGTTTTTTGCAAATTTATTAAGATTTTGAGGGTGTACGCTTCAAGCGCACAACAAGTTTCAATTGAGTACATTAAAATATATAAGAATAATCCTTGACACATGTTTACAAAAATGTTTTAAAATGTTTAAAGAGCTAAAAACATGATTTCTTATGATTTTCGGCTATTTTCTGCAGTTTTTTTGCGATTTACTCGAAATTGTGAGGGTGTACGGATTAAACGAACCTTGGATTCAGATTTAACACATCAAAATACGTATAAATTAACCTTGTCACATGTGTGCAAGATTTTTTTTAAATGTTTGAAGAGCTGAAAATGTGATTTTTTACGATTTTTGGCTTTTTTTCGCAGTTTTTCACAATTTACTTTGAAATTTTGAGGGTGTACGGGTCAAACGGACCTTGAATCTGGATTAAACGCGTCAAAATACATAAAGATAATTGGGTCTGGTCAAAAGTACAGTCCCCTTTATTTTTGGGTGCCGGTGTTATTGTCTGTATTATTAACTCTTTTATTAATAGTATCGTCTATGCTGTAATAAGTTATTTTTTCTCCTTTTATGATTTCTAAGGTTTTGTTTTTAAAAAAATCAGTGTATCTATTATGGAACGTTAATATGACATTGTTTGTTGAAGAACTATGAACACTACTAAAAATTTTCGATTGTACATCGTTTGTTTCCCATTGTTCAGGTATTTTCAAACAATCTATTTTGCCCTTACCAACATCCAATAAAAATGACGAAAATTGTATGTCTATTACTCTAATATTTGTTTTCAAACGTGAAATTTAAAATACATTCCAAGTTATTAAGTGTTTAATTATCTCTTTTATTATGTTCAGTTTCGCACCATTTTTAACTACAGGTAGAATTTGACGAAAATCACCTCCTAAAATTATTAATTTGTTTTTGAATGGTGTGTTTGTATGACACAAATCTCTTAGAGTTCTGTAAACTATGTCTAAGGCTTTTTTTGGCATCATAGAAACTTCATCCCAGATAATGACATTAACTTCACGTAATTTGTTTTTATCGGATTTTAATTTGATTATAAAAATTAACGTAATTTTTTTTTATCGGATTTTAATTAGAGAATAAAAGCACTTTTAATTGAATTGAAATTTAATGGTTTTCTGAAACTTCTATGGCTCGTCATTTCTCTCAGTAATAAAATCAAAGCTATAACTGTCCAAGTTATAGGATACATTTTTCTTTTTATTAAAGTGAAATAATATATCAACGTTTTGTACAAAAAAATTTACCAGAACCACGAGGACCGTCAATAGAAATATTTTTTTTTTCAAATGTGGTAACTTATTTTAAAATAAGTTTTTGATTATTATTTAACTTTAAAAACATTTAACGAAAGTTTGATTTGTAAATCTCATTTACAATTGTGTGAAGCAATATTGTGTTGGAAGATGGTGAAATTATCGTGGAAATTTGTATACCTACATTGATTGGGTATAATTTTAATGAGTATTTAATGAATTAACGATTATCAACTATACGTTATGGCACAATACAATAAAAATAATATATTGGCTGGCCAATACAAGACTGGCATTTACATCGAATCATCCGGTGATTTGAGAACAATTTTTTACTGCCTACGCTGATAAGATCTGTAACATTACGCTAATATCTATCACATACGAGCCCACACTCATTGCTTGTCAATATTTAACACCCAAAATGTAATAAAAAAACTATCCTGTAGTACATCTTTTGACTGTACCATTGTTTTATACATGTTACATTTAAAAAAATTGATATTTAACATGTAACCTCACGAAAAAATCACGTCAAAAGGCATTAATATAATTTGTAGAAATCTCTCAATTATTTTAGTACAAAAAATTACATTAAGATAAGTCTATCAAATTTTCAAACAGACCTACAAGTTAGTTTTTAGATGAGTTTAGAACGAGAAGTTGAAGTGTGCATAGTAGCACATTTGTGAGTACATACACATGAGTAAAACAATTACTAGCTTTACTGCACACATTAGCGTTCCTCTCACTTCTTTATACATTTTCCCCACTAACTATGCAAAGAACGTCTTTAAGTAAAAAAAAACTTAAATTACGAATGAAAAAGTTGTAAAAATGTAAAAAACAATAAAAATTGATTATTGTACTTGTACAGTACAAAAAATTTTTTTTTTAATTTTAGAAAATTCTAAAAAAATATGAAAAATTGTGTAAACAATTATTTATTTATTGTAAAGGTGATGGGATATCAACATGATGGCTGATTTCTGTTGGACATTGAGGAAAGAAACAACTCAAGAGAGGAATAAGAGAAAGAGAAACCTGCTTCATTAGTCGTTCGAAGAGAAGAAAGTTCGCTACAAGAGGAAGAAAGTGTGAGAGCAATATAAACGAAAATATGATTCANTACATTAACAAAAAAAAAAAATCTGCTGACAGCTGGAGTCGATCCTCAAATGGCAAAACAATGCGAGCAGTGGCATAAGCCTTAACCATCTTAGCTATCAGAACTTCAGATGATAGAAATCCTAAAGTCGCAAATGTTGATGAATATCCTCCATGAGCTTGTCCTACAGTTCATAACAATTATAATGAAGAAAAATAGTAAATTAGTGTTTATAGCTGAACTGCCATCCTAAAAAAAATAGTTTATTTTTTTTTTTAATTAAAACTGGATTTAAAAATAAGTGTAAACGTACGAGAAAAATGAAAAAAGAACTTTTTGAAATGAAAGTCTGCGCATATAATTATGAGCATTTAGTTTCACGGTTTAATTAAATCAGATTCAAAAATAACATTGAAGTAAGAGAGAGAGAGAGAGCAAGAGTCAGTTCAATATATATATATATATATATATATAGCATGTACTCGGTTGCAGTCAAAAGAAAGAAACTCGTGTCATTGCTTGCTTTGGCTGTGCGCTGAGCTATATAGCTATAGTTGACATTTCCGCTCCTCTCCTCGTAGGCACACATTTGGTATACCCCTTTCACGTGTTTCCAAAATGTGCGCCTATATGTTCATTTCCACGCGAATCCACTCCTCCACTCGTAGGCGCACGCTGTTCAATACGAGTCTCGAACTCTCAAAAAATGTGCGCCTTGGTTCGACAGCTGTGGAGTGCCAAAAAGTCGTTTCACCTCATAGCATTGGCGTTAGCAATCTCTCTACTTATCTCTGAAATTATGCAAAGTAATTGACTTTAAGCTTTAGAGTTAAAAACCATAATCAATTAATTCATTCAACGTAAAACTGTATTTTGTAACTTATAAAGAAACTTTTAGTGACACTGACGTAATCATGCAATAGTAACATACAGTTTCTCATTTGACATATAAGGTTGTTCACAAGATTTTTCAACGTTTGATACACTGACCGTGAGTCTCTTTTTGTCTCACACACATATATTTTCCTATATTTCATAGTTGTATTGAGTAAAGATAATTACAAATCCTTTGTGCTCACCCCTTTCTACTAGCTTCTCTTCACCACTTACTCGTTCTCCCTTTATTCCTATAATTATTTGGTTGTTGTTACGTAATCTCGGATCCAGTAATATGCAAACTTCCTCACAATACCCACCACTCACCAAACGTTTAGTTTCACTGCCCATCCTCCTTTCTCTTTATCTTTATCAAACATTTCCTTCATTTCATTGAAGTCACGTAGTTAATCCTTTTGTCAGACAATAACAAAAAAATTTACGAAAAAGTGTGCTAGAATCTTCATATTGAAGAATACATCAGTGATCAGTTATATCTGAGATGCTAAATACATTTTAATAAACATTGTGTGTTACATGAGAAAAAAATGTCTTTGTAAATAAAGATATTGGTTTTTTAAGAAACGATGTCAACGTTTTTTGAATAACAGTTTTCAGAATTCCTACAACCTCATGTACCTTTAATATCTCCCAGAATCAAAATTTAAAAAAAGTCAGTAACTGACTCAATGCCAACAAAAAGTGAACTACCAATAACTTCAACTTAAAATGAAAGTCGTATGATAAGATGCGTTAAATAGTAGTGTGAGTCACTTTTGAATTTTTTAGTCACCCATATACTTCGTAAGTCTTCGTTGATGCATATGAGTAAATTAAATTTTATTCAGTTTTTTAATTAAAAAAATTAATGGAATTAAATTTCCCTTTCTTGCAAAATTATTATCAGCAAATTATTTACTGACTCTCCCAAAATAAAAATGTTTGAACTTCTACATCTGTTATTTACAATTTACTAATAGTACGCTTTTGTAACAGTTACATTTTTTTAAAAGTACTTCGTTTTGTTACTTCATAAATTTGTTAATACATTGAGTGTTGCAAGAATCAGTTTATTTTAGTTAGAACTAAATATTTTTTAATTTAGCGTAATTAACACAAAAATTATTTTTTTTATTTTAATGTTGCAAGTGACAATGAAAAAAGTAAAAATTTTATCATTTTTTAGTATAATAACACTTCTGTTTCCTTCTTTAAAAGCAAAAAAAAATTTTTTCATTATTACCCTTGAAACAATTTGTATGATTTGAGGCGTTTAATTATTGTTGTATAAATTTTGTAAAACTGAAAGAACTGTTTTCAACGTTTTCAAAAACATTGACGACTTAACAACCGAGGTAGAATCAGGACAGTGTGCATAGGTGAAAATATCAGCTGATACGCAACCTGCGATCTTACGTGGAGAGAAAACGCGCAGAGGTTAATCGTTATCTTACTCAGCTCTGGCCAGTATAATACTTATTTCCATCTCATGGTGGTGATAGCATTTCTCAGATGCGTTTACTGCCAGGCGTTGGATAATACCGTTGAACATATATTTTTCTTGTTGAAGAGATGGTACCATAAGCACGAGTAGTAAGTGGACAGGAGTATCGTATCATCCAGGACTGAAAACATTATCTCTGAGATGCTTTGCACTAAAGAGATTTAAAGAGCCGTAGACGGCTAGTTGGGTCAGTAGTTTAACGTTCAATAGAAGAAGAAAGAGCCAACAAGGAGGATACTGTGGGGGATGGGTAGGCCCTCTACAGCAACAAGATTTCAAAGATAAATTGAGTCAAATGTGGATCCATACTGCTCTGATACACTAACTTATTATTTATGCAAAGTATCAAGCATACAGTGACACTTACAAAAAATACAGTCTACAAAGAAGAGTTAAGCTTAGGTGCTGCTTCTTATGGACACTGAGCCCTTTCTAGAACTTATGAGAATTGGCTCCTCTAGCCACTGTGGCTAGCTTGCTCGCTCATGCTATAAAATGCAACGATTTTCTTGGTGGCTCCACCTTAAGGTCATTCTAACGTGGTTTCAGGGTGAATTAAAAAATATGTTGGATGCGAGGATTTAGCGTGTATTAGTGGTCTAATAAAAAAAAATGTCTACTGAACTCTACATTATCGCTGTCTCTATGGTATGCGTCAATGCATTTCTCCACCCTCCAAAAAAAAAAGAAAAAGAAAAAAGCTCTCTAGTCACGGGACTACTGGTTCAGCATTGTCTGTGGGAGCCATGACCTTTGTAAATTATCCTGTAGAATCAGTGCCATTGCATTTGCCTATCTTAAGAGCTGCACAATCTGCAGAACCTGCCACATGATAAAGGTTAGGAGTTGGGATCGTCTCCTGACAACACTCCACTGTTTTGGTGGGGAGCCTCTAGACTGGTAACCACTGTCACCACACCTCTAGCATGCCCCAGTTCCATTTATACCCTTGCAGTTACCTGGAAGATCCTCAAAGCCTAGGTATCCGTAGCAGAGTTCAAGCCTACTTTTCACAGGGTGAACCCACAATTAACCCATCTCTGCCACATGTAATCTTTTCATGGAGAACTGCAGCGGACATTGTGGGTGCCTCAACATAATCTTTTTAGTTTTTCCTAATGCTGCTGGATGATTATCACACAGCATAGGGGGTCTTCCTCACCGAAGCAGCCCGCAACCACCGCATAGTAGGAGATTTTACTTTTTTTGTTTCAAAATCGTAAATCTAAAGTTAAGTTAAAGGTAAGAAAAATACATAATCTTACTTGCGTGCGTTTTCTAATTTTCTTAAAAAATTAGCCCTAAAATTTTATGAAAAGTTATGTAGTAGTTACTTCGTAACTTTTCATAAAACTTTTCATTACTACACGACTACTAAATGCAAACTTGATTTCTTAGTCCATAGCAAATAAACCTTATATAAATGTTTACCGATGCTTCAGGATTTTAGTTTATGGAAAAAAAAATTGATTTCTATTCAAAACAATACCAAAATTGAGTCACGGTCTTGTTGAAGATCACAAGAAAGGAAGATATTTCGTCTGGTTTCTAGTCTGGGCAAGCTGGCTTTAACACATATAGACAGAAAGCGACTAAAATTCATATTTTAAATTAAATATATTCTTAAAATGTTAGATTATGACTACACATTACTTTTAAATGATTTTGTCATTGCTAAGAGTCTTAATCACCACGATGAAAAATCCATAAGTATTTTGTAGTGATATGTACATAGAATTATGTGAAGACTGTATCCACACAAAATTCTCTTTAACTAAAAAAAATAAAACATGTTTTAAGGCTCCTATCATATTTAACAAGGTAACTTGCTACTATTAATTATTATACTTTTTAAGTAGCCTTATTTATCTTCGTTAAGAAACAATCTATCCGTAAAAATATACATTACGTCATTAGGACACAAAGGACAAGCATGAGCGGTGCAAAAAACTTTTCTGCCCGTGGGCCCAAAATGATTTCAAGGGTAAAAAGTATGGCCCGAGGGGGCAGAGCAGTAGTTTCGCTTTGGGCCCATGAAAAAAAAATCTACAATTCAATGCACTTTATATTTGCATTGTTTTATTCTGATACATAATGTAAAAACTACTAGTTCCTATCACGTCTCTCAAGAGCATCTCGTGAACAGTAAGAAAATGTACAGATCTTTTCGTGCTATTCTTAAACTAGATCATGTCATAAAATGTATCAAAATGTTTGTATTAAATTTTCTAATTGAATGAACTAATAAAAAATCCTTTAAACTAGCCTCTGATTTCCAATTAGCGTTTTGGCCGTATTAAATAATATAAAAAAATTTTTCAATTATAGATTGTGTTGTGCTTGGTGAATAAGAAGGGGTATCGACCAACTAATGAAGATGTTGAATATCTTTGTTTTTCAAAAATAAACTCAAATAAGAATCTTTCAAATTGATAATCAACAAAATTAGTTCAATCGTACTCTTACTAACAAAAATTAAATATCTCTTTTCTGTGTATAAAAGAGAATCAGATAAAAATCTTATTTGGTTAATTTACAAGATAAGAGAACTTTACAAGAAATCTACAAGAACGAATTTTTCGTATAATAAGTGTTCTTGCGCAATCTACTGTCACTTTTAAGTAGAAACATCAATGCACAATGGTGTGGGATTGTAAATAATTCAAAGTGAAAACAAACATAAAAAAACTTTTTGTGTAATACGAGATGTATAGAAATTATTAACAATTTATTTAAAGAATGACTATCTCGACTTCTCTTGCTTTAACTTTTGTTAAATGATCAGCTTTTATAAAATATCGTAGAAGAATTATCATGAAACGAAGAAATAACAAGTCTATTATTATAATTTTGGCAGGGGCGATATTTACTCAAATTCACTGAAATACCTGTATAATCCTACAGTTAGTTGGATATATAATGCAAACAAGTTAATTATGAAATCCATATACATTTTTCTTGGGAATAACCTAATTCATCCACACATTACAGCCCTTATACTTTGAGATCAAACTGTAAAACATTTTTTTTAACGTAGATGAACATTATTGAATAAAAGGCCACCTTAAAGAGTTGTACTGTTTACCAGGCAATAATAGTTTAGGCTGATTAGAATTGCCTACGAGAAAAACTATGACACCGTACTCGAGGCTGCTACTACGAAGGAAAAGAAGAATGACAGTTTGCAGTCGAGCTACTTATTAAGGTGATTAAATTTTCCGTTGCTCTTGGCTTTTCATCACTCCACCTCATTTATTACTCAAAGCTGCCAAAACCACTGATTGCCTCCGTTTGTCTTTGCATTTCCATGCACCTGGTCGTGCCTCTTTACGCACGTTTCGGACGCCCTATTTACACCAGGACCCTGCAAGGTAGAGATCAGAGAAACTCTAATAAAGCTGTTCTCATTAAATTAAAAAAAAAATAGAGTCCACCATATTGACAATCTAAAAAGTAACCTTTTTATAAAGAACAGTGACCCAAAAAAAAAAATACTTTCCAGTTCTTTTCAAGTTTTAAAGAAAAAAAAATTAATCCACCATATTGAATCAGCCGTATTGAAATTCTAAAAAAAAAAATTTACTGTCGTATTCAATGATCCAAAGAACTGAAGTTTACTAAATTTAATGATAATCGTGCATACCTAATTTTTTCAATCCATTTATTTTTGTATAAAATTATTTTTCATGCTTATGCCAAAGTTGTAACTGTTTTTCCTTAATCTATAATCATTGTATTAATTAAAAAAAAGAAATTGAGTATATACCCGGTTTCTATTCTTTTTTTTTCCCATTGTCTACTGGGCTACACGTCACTCCTTCCATATTTCTCTTACTTTTTTTTATTTCTCTCAGCAGTAGTGAGGTCATGTTAAAGAGTTTGAGAGTTATTTTTTGAACGCACTGAAATGCATTAAAACTGCCCTCCATTTAGTTTTTCAATGGCCAGACTCTTTAACCAAAAGTTGAAAATTTTATTTTTATTTTCAGACGTATGACTTTATTAAGGGTAAAAATATCCCGGCCTTTTCAGTGACCGCATCAAGTCTCATCTCATACTTTTGCTCAAGCGTACGGTGGTAGGTAGCCACTTCTAGCTTGAACCAACAGAAAAGCCCGTCTACTGCATAGAAGTACGTCAGTGCTGATGTATGAAACAGTTTTAGGGATTATTTCTAATAATAGAGAATTTAAGACCAGTGTAAGAAATAATGGTATGCTGTTACTTTAAGGCCCCTTTATCCGACCTAGGCTGCGAGTGGTACGGTCTTCGTCAAGATTACGCATTTCATAGAGAGAGATAATTTAGTAGTAGGGGGTTGTAATACATATATACATATAAAATTGTAGAAAGGGTCAATATGACGCCCAATACTAGTAATTTCCCCCTTTCCTTACATAAATTTATAATAATATTTAGTATTTCATGTATATTTAAGGTCAACTTAACAATTTTTTTACCATGCTTTTTTTTCTCCTTACCTATCTTACAAATTTCCGTAGCCCCATCACCCCTACTAACGGTTTTATTTAGAAAAGTATAATCTAATAATGTTATAAATTGCTTGGAGTTCAAGCCAGTCATTCGACATGATTCCAAACTGTAACCTAGGTAACAAAATAACTGTTTACAACTTTTAAGCTTCTGAAAATTTTTTTTTATGGTTATTTGTGTATGTTTATGTACTTTAAAACCCGTTACATTAAAAGAAGGAGGGTTACATTTTTGATGCTATTACTAATTGAAAAAAAAAACTTCTATTAAAAAAATCTGAAAGCGATTCACGTTTGAATTGTAAATTTGTAATACATATATACACATTTACGTATGTACATAAAACAAAATACAAATTTTTGTAATAAATATTAATTTAATTGTTTTAGTTCTTTAGATTAAAACTTTTCTTCTTTTTTTATTTTATCTTGTATACATACATACTTTTGTCTTTAGCAG
>NW_019384242.1:626047-636859 GCF_000648655.2 Copidosoma floridanum | reverse complement strand
TATCAATTGGTTGAATACGAGAATAAAAAAATCCTTACATAACTTGGTATTTTATTTATACAAAAAAAAAAAAAAATAAAACTTAATAACTGCGTGATTGTAAATACTTTTTACTCAAACTCCTTTATTTCTTCGACTCAAATTTGTGAACTTTCCTTCATAGGGAGCTCGATTAGAGGAACCTTACCACATGGACGATGCTATTAATGTTTTAAGAAACATCGCTGAAAATCAACCTGACCTTCACATTGGAGCTGTTGGTCCACAGAGCACTATTTACAGACATTCATCACCATCTCATCCCTTGGTAAATAATTTAAGTCAAAAATACTCCTTCAAATCGAATTGTTGTTTGATTATCATTATAATATAATACTATTCAAAGTAATAGATGATTGAGCTTCTGAGTATGAAAAAAATTGTATTATGTTGATATTCTATTAATTTGTTTCTAATCAAACAAGAATATTGTTGACAAACATCTTATTATTCTAGGGACCTGCACATCCACCAGAAACACCATCTCAAACACAGAGCTCATATCCTGGACTTAATACAGCTTCCGAAACTGATAGTTCTGTTAACATTGACAGGATATCTATTCCTAACAGTAGTAAGTTAACACAAACTATTAAAAAATCTTTCGTTTACAAGTTTGTTATGCGTGTTAATATAAGCCATTTGAGGTTTACTTTCTTAAAAAGAATTTCGAGCAAGTATGTAATGTAGTTAAAAAAGACAAAAAATTTTGAAACATTATCCATATCGGAGATTAAAGTACTCTCGAAAACGTGGAGAAAACTCAATACTCTTATTTTCTTCATACATAAAAAGTTAATTAATATACAAGTGGTTAGAAAATAATCCTTGGAACGTCCACTGATTCAGTTAAAAAAATGTTTTGAATAAAGTAAGCAGAAAGTCCACATAAGGCACTCTTTATCTGATGAGAAAGAAAAGTTGATTGAGTTTTTTTAGCAGTCTGTATAATAAGACTATCATCTTTTAAGTTGTCAGCTCAAGTTTATTTTGTTCTGTTAACCTTTCTCTTTAAACAGCTATTTTGTAAAATCACTCATCAATACCAAGAAAACCCGTAACATTATTTTAAAAAGATATCTATGTGGAACACTATCATTACATGACATAGGGCATGATTGGCATTGTCAACACTTTCGTACGAATAGAGTTGTGCTATATAAAGAGACATGATATAACCTTACTGTTACATAACGTAAGCGAACTTAAGTTTGTAAGTAGTTGAATCATGTTTCCATGAGTAACTGTTCGGGAAAGATTAGTGAATTAGTTAATATAACTTCCTCATTTATTACTAACTAAAATCTTGTAGTTATCTGTATTTTACAACATTGCTTATTTTGGCAGGCTAAACACACCCCACACCTTGACGTTGATACCTTACTAGTTAGGTATGATAAGTTTCATAAAGATCTTTTTTTTCTAAATATTTACTCAAAATGAGCTATTTTTTAGTTTAACAGGGGGATAGCACTCGGTTCCCAAAGAATTTTTCGTTGTCTTGCCAGTATCGTAAGTACATAAATATTAAATGCAATGTCCTAATCAAAGATTAAAGTAAGTGTGAAAATTTTGGCCCACTCTCTTTTAAGTATCACAACAGTGTGCAAATAATTATTATTATTTGCTATTAAGTCAGCCTGTTTTGCTAACGAGAAAGTGTGACTGTATTTTTGCATGTATTAAGCGATATTAAATAGTTATTTTCTGAGTTAATACTGGTAAGCTAAGTCTAGGGATGATGATCAAAAACTTTTTTTATAAATAAATAAAATAAAATAACATCTAAGGGCTCACATTCTTACGTTAATATCAAAAAAAGACGTAAAATAACTTTATAAGCTGTTTTTTTGAAACGCTTACAACATACAAGGTTTTTATATATATTAACGGTAGGATTTTAGAAAAAATTGCTCTTTGCACCCTCGATAAGAACAACATTATATGCGACTTGGGCACTAACATGAAACAATCACACCGTTCGAGCGATCATGTTTGCATTTTGTGCCCTAATGACGTAGTGTACCATTTTTTCATGTTGGCTGTGTGGTACAAGTTTTATATGTAATAAGCAAATATGATATGCTTAAGAAACTTGAAAGTTATATCTAGTTGTAAAGATAAGTGTATATGTATTATTAAGATAAATTATATTTGAAATTTTTGCTTAGGGATCTTTTTTAGTAAAAAATAGTTTGGAGTATAGTCCGGAAGAGTGAAATATGTTTTTGGTCGCTTAAAACTCTAAAAATCATGTTTTTTGTCACTATTTTTGATCTCGGCTTTTAATTACCAAGAAAATTTTTATAAATTTATGAGCGTAAAGATATTGATTCAATAACACAATATTAATTTTAGGTGAAACTTTTTTAAAATCATCTAAGATTATTATAACTTTAAAAAAAATTTTCGTCACTTTAATACGTGATTTTGAGTGGGATACGTTTTAATAATGCTATATATTATCTCACAATCTTGTAGAGCACAAGAAATGCATTCGTTATATGATCCTTTTGACTTATCTAATTTTTTACTATGTTGATAAGTACGAAAAATATTGTAATCAGCTTTTTAAATATTAAAAAAAAAATTGTTTTCAATCTTCTAGACTTTTTGTGGTTCTTGCATTAATTTTTTTCAGTTAAAGATAAATTTTCCATAAATTCTAACAGTACCATTAAGGTCTTATAAACATCAAGTTCGACTCTTTTAAAATCCAATTTTCGCCAACAGCCCTGTCACTGTTAAAAATCATTATTCACAAATGTTTTTTGGATTTAATTGTGTTAAAATTTTAAACTTCATGATTCTTACCTTTTTGGACTTGCAAAAAAAAAAAAGTGTAAATCAAACATTGTACAAGACCATGGTATTTGCTACTTAGCTAGCATTTTGCTATATGCATCTTCTATTTAGCTTTTTACTGTTAAAGCTGCAACGAATTACTAAATGTTGTTAATTACGTTATTTAAAAAAAACTAAGGCACAGATTATTAATGAGTAAGTAGTGTACGACTTTCCTTTGTTTTTCAATACTATTAATTATCGTCAGTGTCCTAATTATTTACATAACGTTAGGTTCGTAAGCATATGTGCATGTCGAAGTGCGTCAAAGAAATATCTACTATGAAATGAATCGTATGACACTAATGCTACGTTTAAACAACCTCACTTTAAATCTAATAATTTTTACATCTTTTTTAAGAAATTTATGAATATTGTATTTTTGGTTGTATGTTTGTTTTTTGATTGTTGTATTATTTCATTTTTTTCCAGATAAAAGCAATTTTTTATAAATTTTTACGCTACCGTTCAGGTCCTATAAATAGCAAGTTTGACTTTTCAAAAGTAAATCTTTGCCAATAGTCTTATCAGTATCAAAAATCACTATTGAAAAATTGTCTTTGTCAGTAATTGCGTTCAAACTTAAAACGTAAATTGTCTTACCTTTTTGGACTTAAAAAAAAATACTAGTCAAACGTTGTACAAGGCCATGATATTTACTACTTAGCTGGCATTTTACTATATGCATTTTCTACTTAACTTGTTACTGTAAGCACTGCAATAACTAACTAAATGTTTTTAATTACGTTATTTTCAAAAAAATTAAATATGGATCATTTATAAGTAAGTAGTACAGGAATTTGTTTTGTTTTTAGATACTTCTAATTATCTTTAGTGTCTTGATTAATAGCAGAACGTTACCCATATCAAAAAAGTTTGTAAGCACATGTGCAGGTCGAAGTACCTCAAACAAATATCTACTATAAAATGAATTGTATGACACTGCTACAACGTATTAACAACCTTACTTCAAATCTAATATTTATTGTATCTTCTTTCAAGAAAGTGACACAGATATTATTTTTATCAGTAATCATATCCTCATTTAATGAGGATCATGTATTACACATGTGAAGAGGCAGTAAGAAATGTGTCAGTTTCCGTTATAATAACTGTGGAAATTTATGTGAATCAATCAACAGTTAACTTTAAAATAATCTAGAATTTTAATTATAGTTTTAATTTAAGAATATTTAAACTAGACAGTTTTTTACATCTTTCGCAAGATTTCATTCATTCAATGATTTGCTCTACATTCTCTAAGTTTAGTAACTTTCTTATTTCCTATTTAAAAAAACGATGGGTCTTGTGATAAAGTCTATTTATCCGTCGTGTGATTGGCTGAGACTGATCCAATGCGGGTAGAATTAGAAATGAGATTTTGAAAAATGAGTGAAAAGTCATTTAAATATGTAAGTTGACAAAGAATACAATATTACGTGTTACGACAAAGATATAATTATTGTATTTTTNCGTTTCAGGATACGGCGGACTTTGGCGAGAGGATTGGCGATAGTGTCTTTGGACGTTGTCTCGGGACCGCCCTGGCTGCGACACTCTATAGTGTCTCAGGGCGTGAAAGTGCAACGTCACATGACAGTCACCCTAATGATACAAATGACGATATCAAACTATGTTTTGTATGATACAAAAAGTATGTTGAAAAAACGAAATAACGCCAGGGCTCACCACTTTACATTGTATAACCATACATCACCATATGTCTTCTTATGTATGAAATACATTAAAGGTGCAAGTGAATTTCTGTAACATAACACCTGTCGGATAATTTAAATTACCTATAGGATAACTATTTTAAATACTTGTGTCATTTAAAATCATCCATTTTGAGGCCATGGTAGCACGGTAGCTTAGGTTGTGGTTCTTACAGCTCGGGAGCCTTGTAACACAGGATTCCGAGTTCGAAACCCGATCTTTACACACTTGGGTTGTACCTATGAAAACCCAATTGCTTATGTGCGTATTTCAAACCGTGGTCCAGTGGTTCAAAAGCCATGTAAAATAAGTCCCCTATTACTGTGTAAGTAATTGATCACGTTAAATCTGAGGCTATTTTTTTACCATGGGAGTGACAATAGCGCATAAATGTGCATAGTAACGTAGCAATGCAGAGCCGAATCGGACCTGTATGGGAACTTCGAACGGCTCTGAAAATTAAAAAAAAAATCATCCATTTATAGGGATTCGTACACTATTAACAGTAAAAACTATCTTATAGGAAATTTAAAAAAAAAATGTGTACACCAATTAAAAGCTTTTATTGTGTAATTGGGGTAACATTGTGCAGGTACAGATGTGAATCAGGTAAATGAACAATACTAGAATACTTTTTTTGAACTTTTATATGTTTAAAAGCCTTTCGTACTATTAAACTAAACTGAAGTACTACGAATAATATGGTTTTGTACGATATCGTAACGGTAAATAAGTAAAGTATCATAACTGATAAATAAATCTCCTAAAATATTTAAAATAAATAAGTTGAATTATAGTCGTACAGAAATTCATAAACGATCGCTTGAGGACAATAAATAGACAAAACTATCTTTTCATACGGCAACGTTTCGCTGGCCTACGTTCTGCCAGCTGAACAGGCTAAAATAGTTTATTGACTATAAAACACACAAAACAACGTACAATCAAATACAAAAGTTTTATAATATAAAGAAAAATTAAGTAACTATTATTACAATTTAAAAGTTATTACCGACAAACTGGCGTTACTGAAAAAGGTACGAGTTAAAATTAACTCTTGTCAACTTTATATCTACATCGAGCACTGGGCTAATTATGCCTTGGCACAGCGACTGACCACACTGCAACAATAACAGACATCAGACCGCTCAGCGCCTATCAATATTTGACAAAACTCGCCACGAAGGTGAATACACTCTACTTAGCCCATCAACGTCGTCTTTCTTACTTCAAGTGTTACCATTTAAATAATTATAAATCATCTCTGATAACAATCTTTTTTTTAGTTGGGTTCTTTGTCACATAAAATTACAGAGTTCTAATTGAAATTGGGTCCAAAATTACTTACATGCTTAAATACAACTGAATCGCCTTTATATCCCTTAGAATATTTATTAATACGATGTTTCAAAGCTCGTATCGTCTGTCCAACATAAATAGCGAGACAATCGCCATAAGAGGACTTATACACGACCTCTGTCACATTCTGTTTGGATATTTTATCTTTACCTAATTTGATGATATTACTGAGAGGTTTATGAATCGATGGAAGAACGTGAAGATTATACGGCCTGAGGCTGTAATAACATTAAAAAAAATTGATTAGTAACAAATGGAATAGGTATTTAAAACATGATCCTGAGAATATTGAGAAACTAGATTGTAAGAAGGTTTATCCGATAAAGCAGAGTACGGCAGTTAAAAGATGCTGACATATCATCACTGCTTGAATCTATTGTCACTGGAAACCAATTTTCTTCTCTGATATATGCAATTTGCAAACCCAGTAGACGTATGAATGGGTAGATTTACTGTTATATTTCTGTATTTATATACTTACAATTAAATTGGTATAACAAATTATAGATATGAAACTGTTATTTATCCTATCTTAAAAAAACGATGGGTCACGTGATCAAGTCTGTTTATTCGTCACGTGATTGGCTGAGACTAATCAAGTGCGGGTAGATTTGAAAATAAGATTTAGAAAAATCAGTGAAAAGTCGTTTTAATTTGTAAGTTGATAAATATTACAATACTACGTGTTACGACAAAGATATAATTATTGTATTTTTCTTTAAAAATATAGAAAATAAATGTTTGATTTAATTTTGGGGGTTGGTACGTGGAGTGGGCAGGGGGCACAGCCTCCTATAATTATAAAGGTTACATACAGTTTTACTATATATCTCACTATCAGGTTAGATAATGTATCAGGTCAGTTGAAAGATTTCTTGAAAAGAAAATGATTTAATTACTTATGAGGTTGGTAGAGTCTGGTAGAAAGTCTTACTAAACAATAGTAGTTGTCAGAATAACGTAAGTGACGTCCACATACATTAACACATTTGAAAATGAAATTATGTTTAAACATGTTTGTGTACGGGTAGGTTTTGGGGTCCGTTAAGGTAGGAAGAGTAAATTTTACATAAATGATGTTGGAAGCTGTAAAGGTGGGAGGAGATCAAGATAAATTTTTCAGGGGAGTGGGGGGATTGGGGGTATGTAGTGAAGCAACTGGAGGGCTGTGAGGGTGGTAGAGGCTTGGAAAAACAGTGGCTGAATTCGAAATAAGGGAGAAAATGACGAAATTTTAATTCATTCTGTGGGGAAAATGGGGGATTATTAGGATTTATTTGTCAAAAATCTATTGGAAAAGTTTAAATCTTTTTTTATTTTTATTTGGACAGTAGTTTTATTTGAACTATGATTTACTTTGTAAAAATTGTAACAGATAAACACATCTAAAACGAATAATAATGTTACAAATATGAATAATATGATAAAATCAATGGATCTTAGTCTGTAAAAAAAGGGTTTAACTACATTTTATTATGTCATACATGTTACACATTTTAATATTAATATTACTCACTTATCCTGCATTAAAAATATTTTTAACTTTTCTTTGCTTACTTTTACTTTGTTGAAAACAGGCGTGAATGTAATTCAACGTACAGATGCTTTGTTTTTATCAAACGATGTAAAGGTAGTTTAATATCTCATAATGTGTGTACATACTAAGCTGCTAGTCGTGTATCTTCATAATACTGATTTCGCGCCATTACGTAATGAATGTGTACAAAATTAGATTTCACTGATGAAGATTGTCGGGCTTAATTATTTTTTCGTAGTAATTACATTTTTTAGCTAGTAAAATATATCACACGTTAGGAGTCAGATTGAAATTCAATGAATTAATTTTTTCAGGTATTTACAGGAAATCGGTTACACTGACACAATAATAGATGTACGATCAAACAGGGTAAAGTCCCTACTCGGTTTGAATAACAACACTGACTCAGAAGAAACAAATACTCAAGGTTTAACAGGAAATCAGCGCTGTAATTTAAGCTCTAAGCTTCGTACATCCGCGGGAGTCTGTGTAAATGATCAAGATACAATATATTCTTACAATTATGCGAATTTGTTGTACATTGTTTTGGCGCGTGTTTATTTAAAATGATAAAAACTTTTGCAGCGTCCGACAAGTATGGCCGAGGCTATGATTATGAAAACAGAAGCAGCTGTGATGGCGAATTTCGAATTTCTTGCCCATACAGATATTGACATTGAAGAAGACGAAAATGACGGTGAAGAGGAGATTTATGACTCAAATACAGACTCTAAGCAAAATAAAGTAAGCGACAACATCATTTTCAACAGCAATGACTTTAACGCAGTTCAGTAACAAAACAATTTGACTAATTAATAGTTGGCTAGTAACAAATTAAATATATTAGCACGCATTACTAATCGTTTTCTATACATTTTACTTTGGCAGACGTCTATTATGTTAGGAGAAGATGTTGACGCAGAAGCGGAAGAAGTTTTAAACGAATTGAATCTTTTAACGGAACATGAAGAAGCAATTATACACGTAGATATGGACACTAGTAATTGGAGTAAGTTGTATTTTTTAAATCCACGTGGTTCAACACCTAGCATGATTTTTTTATATACGTGAAAACTTTTATCCATCTAGATGCAGTTCATAGAGGAATGCAATCGGATCCCAGACGACCTGGCGAAGAAAGTGGATCGTCATTGGGCTTAGGTGAATTAGCTCAGTTAACTGTCAATAATGATGCCGAAGCAGCATATGATGTACGGTAGTCTTTTTATAATTATTTGTACTTTCTTCGATGTTATTTCTTTTATTGTTAATTTTTTTTTCCTGCAATTTTCCAAGATACAGGCAAATAATGAAGAACCACTTAGAAAATCATGGAACGCAAAATATACTCTACGTTCGCATTTCGATGGTGTCAGAGCACTCGTTTTTCATCCAACGGAGCCAGTTTTAATAACTGGAAGCGATGATCATACACTTAAACTATGGAATCTTCAAAAGACTGTTCCTGCAAAAAAGTATCCATCAAAAGACATATTCTTTATTAAATGCAAAAACTCTTCTTGAGACACATTTGTGTGAGACTTGATTCTGCTTTCTTTTAGGTCAGCATCATTAGATGTAGAACCATTGTACACATTTAGGTCGCACACAGGGCCTGTTTTATGTTTAGCGATGGACAACACGGGAAGTCACTGTTATAGCGGCGGACTGGACAGCAAAATACACTGTTGGACACTACCGCCGGCTAACATAGATCCTTACGACTCGTACGATCCTAGTCTGCTTAGTCAAACGTTCACGGGACACACGGACGCCGTTTGGGGCTTGAGCATGTGCCACTCTCATTCGCAACTGCTGTCTGTCAGTGCGGATGGTACCGTCAAGCTCTGGAGTCTCTCTAGCAAAGTTCCGCTACTCAACACTTACACATCTGAGCGAGGTACATTTTGTTAATGTTACGCAGCTTAGAACAACGATTTATCAAATAGTTTCGTCAACTTGTTTTTTTAACACTTACAGATAGGAATCCTACATCGGTAGATTTCATAAGAGACGAGCCGCACAAGCTGGTCGTTGCGTACGAAGAAGCGTGTGTAATTTATGATGCCGAGACAGGCGTGGTTGTATCGAGATTGTCGGGCAATGAAATTCAGGGCGTTAATCGACTTGTGGCTCATCCCATACTTTCACTGGTCGTGGCGGCCAACGAAGATCGTCATATTCGTTTTTATGATCACCGTTCCGCCAGCCTCGTACACGCAATGGTGGCGCATTTGGACGCTGTTACTAGTCTTGCTGTAGATCCTAATGGTCTTTATTTACTTTCTGGAAGTAAGCATATATCTTGATCGTTATTTGATTCGATAAAACTTTATTCAAAAGTCCATCTCTTTTATTTGATTTTTACAACTTTTTTTTTCATTTCAGGTCATGATTGCAGTATAAGGTTGTGGAATATGGATAATAAGACTTGTGTCCAAGAGATAACAGCACATCGTAAAAAGTTTGATGAAAGTATTTTAGACGTAGCATTTCATCCTTCGCGGCCATTTATCGCAAGTGCAGGCGCCGATGCTCTCGCCAAAGTATTCGTGTGAATACCAAAATCAGATCGGTCAAACTGTCTTGGTCTGAGTCATTTAATGGTTTTTGTACTCATATTTTTTGTAGATTTACGTGTACGCATCACACTTCCAAATCCGTTTTAAATTAAGATATTATTATTAAAAAAATAGAAGTAACTTTTTAGAGGAAAAAAAAAAAAGAAAAATAAACAAATACCTTATTAAATGTTCAGATACACAGCATAAGGTACGATTATTGTATAATTTTCAAAATTAAAACTATTTCAAGTTGAATCAATTTTTTGTTAATAAAAAGATCACTTGTTGGTAGACATCCAGTGTGAATGTGAATTTGCATATATTATATATAAATATATAACACTACGATCTGCCATTCCTCGTTTAAACAAACGCAGCCGTTAAAATCGTTCAGTGATTTCGTCTTCTGTTATTTACGGAAACAATGAATTTTAGTCAAGGATATTACGTGCATACAACTCTTAGTTGTGCCTTGGATTATTTTATGAATAATAGTACAAAACATTGAATACGAAAATGAAATTTTTTTTGTTACTTTTTATAATTCCATTCGAAATTCCTATTATACACTGGGCGTTCGTTAATAAAAAAAATACATACATGCATGATATTATTACTATTATCATTTTTATTATTATTATTAAACTTAGAGGGTAACGCGAAAAAAAACGAAATCATCAAAACAAAAGTACAATGATTATTTCATGTATATTTATTAAAAAGTTTATTTTCTGTTTAGAAATAATAAACATA
>NW_019384242.1:609748-623528 GCF_000648655.2 Copidosoma floridanum | reverse complement strand
TTGTTACCATTTGAAAGCATAATTATTTTTTTTAAATATTTTAACTTTACGATCAAAGTTTTAATAAGTTTCACGAAATGCCGAAAACCGAGGTGCAAAGACACTAATTTTTCAATACTAAAACAAAAGATATCTCATTAACATCCGTTGAATAACTCGATCCTAAATATAAAGTGGCAAATTAATCTGCGTTAGTCATTTTTAAGTGGTAAAAATAAAAGTTGATCATGATTTAAGCAAGTCAGTAATGATTCAAGCCAATTTTTATAGCAAATGTCAAGAAAATTGTGTCTAAGTGCTGCAATCGTAAAAGATGTAAGTCAATCAGTGCCCATCTTCAGATTCGTTGGCTTTGTAGCCATAAACAATAAGTGTATTTTTTTCTAAACAAACAGTTCATTTCGCTTATACTGCCAGCACCAAGATACCTTGGTCATGGTGTCACCATTGTAAAAGAATGTGAAATAATTTTCATTCATTTTTTATTTTCAAAATATTAAACCGAACATAATTTAATATTTCGTTGCCCAGGTTATTTAAATTAAATAAAGATACATAAATTTATTAAATTATTATGGAAGCTTTATCTTCTCACATATTAAGAACAGTTTTTATGATTATCTCAAATTAATACAATTATTCCAACGTGCACTTAAGCGGCAATTATATGAGTTTTTGACTTGAATACCTTCTTAGGTAAGCTTTTTAGTTTCAATCAATACATTTGTTTTAAAATTTTTTCTTCGTGTATTAACTCACTCTCAAAATATGATTTTTAATATTAAAACAGTCCATTAAAATATTAAAACAGACATATTTAAATAGTACTAACCTCAAAGTTTTAAAGCAAAATGAAGTCTTAAATGAATAGAAACTTTTTTAAAGTAAATGTGGCGCACGGTCTAGGTTCTAGACACAAAGGTTAATTATATTAAAATACTAGACAGAGTTCAAAAGAAAGGGTAAGAGAATTTTTGCATTCATGTAGTAAATTAGACTTTATTGGTCTATGTTATTTTAGTATGAAAATATTATGTCATGTTCTTAAAATATTAAGTTACGTATCTAAATATAAACACGTTCAACCAAGAAACTAAATTTGGGCAGCAGAAAGACGAAATTTTGGGGATTAAAGGAAAAAATAGGATATTTATACTTCTTAAAAGAATGAAATTCTATTTTTCTGCTTTGTGTAAGAAAAGTAATGCATTTTCTTCTTTTAGTAAAACTAAGTTTGTTAACTGAGGACAAAAAAAAAGTAAATCAATTACTTTACATGCATT
The DNA here is from genome assembly GCF_000648655.2 of Copidosoma floridanum. The sequence goes on along the minus strand of NW_019384242.1, from coordinate 622,245 downwards.
AAATACTGAATTAAAAACTTAACTCTTTTTGAAAAGTAAAATTCCTAGATCTCTTTTTTCGAAATATAGGAGTTTTAGATTTCTTCGTGGGAATAAACTAACCTTATTAATTNGAGAGCCACTGCGGCGGTGGCTGCTCTCCGAGCGGAGCTTGAAAAAAAGAGACCAAGTAGTTTCAAATCTTCCATGATTGCTAAAGTATTTTTTTCTCAGTACTGATAAAGTGGCTATCTTGAAATGATAATTGAAACCATGCACACAAGTTTATTATAATTTTTCATTCACAAAAATTAGTAATAAAATTAATTATATCTTAATAATATTGGCGTTGAAGTTGGTTTTATTAACAAGCTAAGCTTTGATCACCAGGCCAGGTAATGGATAAAAATCATTCAGTACTTTTACCTAGACGCAGGAACCACTTGAAAAAATAATTTAACACAAAGTACATAAACTTTAAAATCCACACAAAATGTGCAAAGCATAACCGATTTCTAAAAATGTAGTTGTAAAAAAATGCTTTTTTCTCAATGCTATCTTTGTACCAAGAACATTATGTTTGCTTTATTAATTGGCAGCCAAATTTTGATTTATAAATAAACTTTTTGCATTCATCTGATTTCTTAGACTAACATCTATCCCATGATATCTCACGTTGCAAAATATTATTTTGATTGACGCTTAATTATTCTAGCCAGTTTTTATCAATTGAAAACGAAAATCAAAAATTAAAAATAACAGAGAACTAAGCGTTTTTGACAGTTTACATTCCACAACAGTAATAGCAGTAGACAGTACTGCAGTTACAATATATCTGTACATACTGTAGACGTAAAAAACATGAGCACCTCTGGCTTGTTTACTACCTCTCCACTATTTCTCTGCTGTGATTGGTCATGGAACTCTTCCCTAGAAGTAACTGGGTCTCAAAAAGTTTGGTGAGGGAATCCTCTTCGCCCAAAGATAATTTTTTTATTTACAATGGATACTTGCTGGTGCAGTAAATAATTTTGATACTTCTGAACTCGTAGAAACACATAGTATATTCTCTACCAATACTTGTTTGACAAAAAAAATACTATTTTCATCTTAAATTTAACAAGAGATTGCTTTTTAAAAATGTATGCTTGCTCGGCTATAAGCAGTATGTACTACTTTACCTACAAAAATAGTTGCTATATTAATAAAAAATTCTTGCTAACTAAGAAATTATAATGATAATTATTCAACATGTAAAAACTGGTTGTTTACTTACAACCAATGCTTATTACTCCCTCGATAATCAATATTGTTATGATTTATTATTTATTCAATTATAAGCTACAGGACTCGCTTACCGAGACATTGATGTTTTTATTAATAATCATTAAAATACAGTTGGTTTATCAATAACTGGCACTTGCGTGTCCAAAACTAAGTATTACTATTCATCTTAAAACTGTGTTTATGTGTAAGCGGTGTCTGCTTGCCCAAAAATTAAAATCATTGTTATTTGACATCAAAAAACGGTTTGGTCATTTATAGTCGATGCTTGCTTGCTCAAAAATTAATCTTAATATTGTTTTACTACATCGTTACCGTCAGGGCGCTAAAAATCTGCACATCCTAATGATACCTGGATTTGCACCAGTTGACATCCTGTCAGCTGCTGCTGCTGAGCTTGTCAACAACGACATGACACATATGTAAGTACCCTAAATATATGTCATATGTGCAGCTAAATGAGCGAGCACGCCTTAGCATTTGAGTATCTACAGGAAAAATAAGTCTTCTTCTGAGCTCCTACTATAGCTCGTCTATGATTAGCTTCGGAACTTTTCTAACGGAAAGTTCTGAGGTGGTGAAAGTATGGGCAAATCCTCTTTGGCAACATTTAGTGGGTATAAAAGGGCAGGAGCGGGTAGCTTAACAAAAACTAAATCTAACAAAAATAAAGTAAAACCTAATGGACCAGTCGCCGGAGATTTTGGCCTGCATTTGCCGGGCAGGAGCAGTGTTTTCATTGATTTTTAAGCATTGTTTACCGTAGAATACGATAATCGTTACCTGCACTTTGTAAAAGTTGTGCTTCATTTTTTAATTTAACAATTTATTGAAAAAAGTGACTTTTTCACGTTTTGCTTTACATCACCTTTCCTGTGTATTTTTTAAAATACACACCTATAGAGTTTTTTGTTCTTTACTTCATTATCTAACAAGGGAGCCAAGGAAAAGGTCGCTAAGCATCTTTTTTTAACCGTAAATAGCGTTCAAATTTAAAAATGTGCTTTTTTTACGTATTTATTATTTCAAGAACAATAATACCTAGAAGTTTAAGATTTTTTGAAATTGTTAATAGTAATAATATTAGCAATCACTCCAAATTTTATTCAAATTAATTTTGAACTTTTCGAGTGATTGACATTTTTTTTTCTTTTTTTTCATAAGTTTCAAAATGTCCCTACACTTGTACAAAACAGTTAAACCTTGTGGACTAAGCCAGAAAATTCAAAAAACTGTCAAAGTTTTGTATCCCGTTTGAAATTTAAAAAAATAATGATTTTGACCGATGTTATGACGATTTTGTAGCGATATTACTTTTAGACACACATTTTATAAAACTGTATGACTATTCTAATTAAACGTCGGAAGGATTTGCTTTTATACTGTTAAAAAGCTGCTATGTTTTTATGAATAAGAGAAAAATGCTAGCATGCTCAGGAGCCGAGATAATTTTGTTTTGTTTAAAAAACTAAGCCGTTAATAACGCAATCAACCGATCCAGCTGAAACTTGCACATGTTGGTGTACAATACTTACATTTGCATTAAAAAAATAGTAGCGATCTGTATGCAACCATATGATAATGAAATCCCGGTAAAATAATAAGTACTGTATTCGCGGTGCGCACCAGATTCCTAATTTCAGTAGAGAGGGAGAGCCACTGCGGCGGTGGCTGCTCTCCGAGCGGAGCTTGAAAAAAAGAGACCAAGTAGTTTCAAATCTTCCATGATTGCTAAAGTATTTTTTTCTCAGCTTCCTCTAAAAAAATGCACGGTTCTAGCTGGATCGGTTAATAATTAACGGCTTCAGAATTTTAAGAAAAAAAAAAAAATTATCTCGGCTCCTGAGCATGCTAGCACTTTTTTTTCAAATTTTTAAGAACACAGCAACTCTTTATCAGTATAAATCCGTACCTCAAGATGTGTAATTAAAAAAGTTAAATAGTTTTATATGTTTGTCTAAAAGTAGTGTCGCTACAAAATCGTCATAACATCCGTCAAAATCATTTTTTTTATGAAAATTTAAAAATTTAAACGGGATACGAAACTTTGATAGTTTTTTGAATTTTCTGGCTTAGTCCACAAGGTTTAACTGTTTTGTACAAGTGTAGGGACATTTTGCAACTTATAAAAAAAAAAAAAAAAAAAACGTCAATCACTCGAAAAGTTTAAAATTGATTTTGACAAAATTTGGTGCGATTGTTAATATTATTATTATTAAAAATTTTAAAAATCTTCAACTTCTAGGTGTTATTGTTCTTGAAATGATAAATAAGTAAAAAAAGCACATTTTTGAAATTTGAACGCTATTTACGTTAAACAAAGATACTTAGCGACCTTTTTCTAGGCTCATTTCTTAGATAATCAAGTAAAGAACAAAAAACTCTATAGGTGTGTGTTTCAAAATCTGCACAGGAAAGGTGATGTAAAGCAAAACGTGAAAAAGTCACTTTTTTCGAAAAATTGTTAAATTAAAGAATGAAGCACAACTTTTACAGAGTGCAGGTAACGATAATCGTATTCTACAGAAAGAATGATTAAGAATCAATGAAAACATTGCTCCTGCTCGGCAAATGCAGGCCAAAATCCCCGGCATCTGGTCTATAATACAATTTTTCTTATCTAGACGGGCGGCTGAGGCGGGGTTAAGGGGGATGTGTGAAATGACAACTCAAAACCACTATGTAATATAGAATTGTATCATATTCAATAAATCGCCGTGGGTTATTTAATACATTGGCCCTTTGCTCTCGGATTCACCCGACTCACTGAATAGAACACCATAGTGTGTTTACACGTAACGTTACACGTTTTTAGTATAAAATGTTACATATAATCATGGCATTTTTGGGAATAAAAAACTTATGATGGCTCTAAAGAAGGCTGGTAGTGATACTCCTAACTATTCTTTACTCAATGATGTATAGCCAGCTGTGGGTCAATGATTTAACAAACTGTATTTATCGTTCTGTAAACACCACACATCTACCGTTTGACTTGGCTCAGCTTTTTTGCAAAACTTTAAGCTTGTTTATTTTTATTCAACTTTTCAAGAAAAAAAATGTGAAAACCGCCAAGGAAATGTTAAGATTCAGTGTGCAAAATTTTAGCAAAAACCATTGTAAAGTTTTTGTGGTTAGCGATTATAACGATTTTTGAGACTTTGCTTTATAAATTAGTGAAATATCTTTTCGTAAAAGGTACATCTACATCAATCTATTATCTGCCAGAGAAGTATACCTTCATACTTGGGTACCCTAGTACCTACTGACCACCATTTCCTTTTTTGTTACGTAATGTATCAGTGACAAATGTTTAATACAATAAGGTTTTTCCTAATCTTCCAGGACCATCTGTAAATAAATTTTACGAACATTATCTTAAGGCATAATTAGTGTGCCCTTATCTCTGGTATTGCAAGAAATTTTTGTGACACATATGGATCATCAAAAGACTCATATGTAAATAAGGGCATTGTTCAACTATGTATGACCTATGTATGAGCCTGTTAGTTTAATGACATATATTTATCATAAAAATTGCTTGTAAGAATAGTAATAAAGTTATACCAAATTTTTTAAATTGTAGTAACGTTCTTACATGTACTTGAGACATTTTTTTTTTTTTTTCATTATTTAGCAGACAATTTATTGAATCAAACATATGGTCACAGAATACGTTATCAGTACCATGTACGTTATTTGGTGTAGGTGAATTAAAATGACTCACACGCGTTATCTTCCAGCTCCAACATTTGATTAATATGTAGGTGACGGTTTTTTTATTATGGACAAAACCTCTAGCATAATAATTTTTAGAGTTATTCTCAACAATATCATTAATTCAAGAATTGCATCTATAAGAAAGTTTAGAAATGTATGTAATCTTCTCATACGTTTTGAAATCCCGAAACAAAGTTGGTCCCTTTTTTTACTCATAATATGTATTTCACAAGGAATCTTTGATTATTTTTTAATAAGACTGCAGTAAGTTTTATTTTGATTTTTGTAACTTTCTATTATAGTTGCACGTTTTGTTACGTGTCATAGGACTGCACTCTTATAGCAGTTCTAGCAGACGCTCCGCTGCATGACAAAATATGCGTGCGCGACATCTACCAGAGCAAAGGGGGTAAATGTCCCCTAAATTGTAATGCTTGTAGTTTATTGGCTACTTCATTAACAATTATACAAAAAATAACGGTAGATTTGGGATAATTCGCTCAATACAATGCATTCCATTGTTAAAGTACTTTTTGATCGCTCTGCATGTATAATAACATGTAAGGCTATAAAAGGAGGCCCCGTGCAGGTGGCCAGGGGAGTTCAGGGATTTCTTCGGGAGTCTACAGTAGTAGCGCAGTTGGCTTTGCATCGCAGTCTCGCTGCAAGGAGAAAATTAGGTCCACAAGACAGAAAATCACAAGTAATTTTTCTCACAAATAAAAGATTTGAATAAAGTGATATTAACAACAATTCGCGTCTTCATTTATTGAATAACTAAAAAACCCATGTGACCGTTAGTGACAGAATAGAGATAAAGATAGAGAAAATTTTTTTTCTTTTCAATCGATGCGCCAGGAGAATTCGACCCACGTTCGATAAATACAAATTTTTTAAACAGTCACAACCAATTTACTCTACTCTTATATCATATAGAAAACTTGACTGATGCATGCCTGCTACATAGTACTTTATCTTCGTTAAATCACTTGGCAATCAACAGACCAATGTTTGATAGCAATCCCCTAAAAGTAATAAAGAAGTACTCAAACAAAAATATAGAGGAACATAGCAGACATACGACTAAAATTAACACATCTAGCAAGAGAAAAATTTATACTGAAAGGAAGCGCAGAAAAAGAGAAAATGAAGCAACATACATACGATTCAGATGCACCATATAATTACAGAACTAAGTCCCCTAATCCCAAGACATTAGAAGAAATGATAGCAGCCGTCTTAAAAGTAGAAAGCAATATCAGCTGGTGACAAACGATACGGGCACGAACCAATGCACAACTACATCGACCGAGAACGTAAGAAGCGAACCCAAACGACCTTACATTTCATCACAATAAAACAGAAGTAATACATACCAAAACCCAGTGAGTCACATAACGATCATCAATTTTGATCATACAGCGATGAATATGGCAAAGATCCTACGAAAGTATGTATGAAACTTGTAATAGACGGGATGGACAGAGGGCATTCAGAGGTACGTTGGAGTACACCGGTACTTTTCCCACATTCTGGATTTTCATGGCTCCCTCCACCTTGCGCGTTTGTTAAGCATTAGTATTAAATAGTAGCACTATTCTTAGAAAGGCGCAGAGAAATAAAAAAGTTAATGTACACGACTTAACTAGACGTACCTCAGGTCAAGCTTGGAAAAATTTTAATGCCCATTCAAAGTGCCAAACATATCTTACATGCGAACTCGAAGGGAAATTTTATCAAACGACATGGGCGGTACGTTCGGGGACCGCGACATACGCTTTAGTTACGACCATCAGCTGCCCCGATTTCACAGACATTCACAGACTCCGCTGTCCACTGTATTGAATCTTAGGAAATTCGCTGTGGCCAGTCATGATCTGTACGCTCACGTGATTGGGCTCCAACCACTTGTATTCAAGTCTCTCTCTAATGTTCGGGAATAACGAGAGTTTTACTCACCTATTTTTCGAGGCATCTCATCTACGCTGACAGATATCGAGGCCTCCTCCTAGATCTACCTCTTGCTTTCTCGCTTGATACTTTTCTAAAATCTCTAAAGGAGAGGTGATCTCCTTTCCTGAGTTTATATAGATTGATTCTGCTTGCAAGAAGTAGGTCGACAGGAAGGGTTCTGGTCAATACACACAAACCATCTATAGAAGCAGTTTTGTACGCTTAGGTGGCCGTTACTAGAGTACTGTGTTGAGCACTACTTATCTTTCGAATGTCATGCACCGTGCATCTGTTCACCCATGCTGTAGTTGCGTCAGCTACTGTTAGTGCGAACACGTCTTGGTGAATGCACATGTTCGTGGCACACTTTAGTCCTCATAGCAAGATTTCGCATCTTTTAGAATAGTGGGGTCACCACGGTGGAAACCAAAGCCTATACCTTCATTGATCATGATTTCCAGGTACTCGACAGTTTTCTTTACTTTAAAATTTTTACCCTTAATTTTGATAATAGGTGTCCTAAGTAAAGGACTTAACTTTTTCCTCTTATATCTCCGCCGCCTGTCAGGCCTGAGTTTTCTGCTTGGATCAATTCTTTCTATTTCATTTATTTTCAGGTAGAGGCCCTCAGTCTTCTTCTCAGAGATCTTGAGTTGGACACTTTCGCTCCACTCAATTAAATGACTTCAACGACTGGTTGAGTTTTTGTTTTGATTTCGGCTAGAGAGGTTCCTTTTATTACGGTGATGAGATTATCTGCGTATGCCAGGAACCTTACGTCAGCCATTTCATCAAGTTTCTAAGAATCGAGTTAAGTACTAGATTACAACAGGTCAGTCCAAGCTCTGAGCATTGTTGGTAACCCTTCATTGCTATCTTTGAAGTTTTCTGGTCAGACCATTCGAGTTTAACCTGCTGGCTATCAAAATAGCTCTTTATAAGCATATAAATGTTCTTTGGACAGTTTCTCTCCTTTAGAGCGGAGAGGACTGCTGAGCGTTGCACAGTGTCAAGCGCTCCCATGATGTCGAACAGAATGCCAAACGTGTATCAATTGCTTGAGGCATCTACAATTTTTCGCAGTCTGACGATGGCATCTTCTGTTGACTTCTTGGGAGCAAAGAGGAACTAGTGAGGTGAGATACCTCCTAAGCTCAATACTTCGCTATCGAGTCCTGGGACTACAAGCTCTTCCAGGAGCTTGTTTACAGGGAGGAGATTTATTAGGTGGTATGAACCGAGATCAGTCAAACTTTTGTCGAAACTTTTCAATAAGATCGTGAGTGTCCTTTTTTTTACAGTTGGGGAAGTGGCCTTTTTCCAGACAGGCGTTCGTTAGTTTTAAGAATCAAAGCAGGAGTAAGTTTACTGACCTTTATACGATTTGTATCTTTACCTTATCTTCTCCTGGTGCCTCACCATTCAGCATACTCCGCGAAGCAATCACGATCTCCTGAGAGGAGAAAGCCAGAGTACTGTCCATTTTCAGTAGCACCCCTGACTCATTTCTCATGCGTTAAAGTACTTTGAAGTCATCCGATTCATCGTCATCCTTTACGTATGTGTTTAATAAGCTTTTTGATGTATTATTTATCGACAATGTGTAACTTTTTTCTGTACGTTGAGCACTGAAAGCCATTTTGGAAGATTGTTTAGTGGACATGTGCTTGTACACTCTACCGAATATGTCTTTGTTGACAATTATTATTACGAACGACTTTCAGCTCTCACGTTTATACTAAAATATTTTTCTATAGGACTTAATACTTAACGGCTGTGTTAGGGTCACGGGTCCACTTGAGTATTCTACAAATTTTATTTACATTGTTTTTTGCTTCTGACAGCTTCTCACTCCACCAAGGATTCTGTCTTTTCAGGCGACCATTTCTGGAAATGGCTTTCTCGCAGGACTTAATCATGACGCTATTGAGCAAGCACGAGTAAACCTTAATTGTCTCAAGCTTGCTATCCAAGTATTGGTCATTAAGTCTGTCGGTAGGAGATCTCAGAAGTTCGATCTTAAACGTCTTCCACTCTGCTTTTGCCAGACTGAATCTGTTTTCAGGGGACAGTAAGTTTTTTTTATTAAGATTGACTGTATGGGTTATCGATATGTGCTCACCGGTTGTACACGTACTTTGTATACACCACTTCGAGACCCTGCACTCATCTTCGGACTTGACAGAGTGGCGTTGATTCAAAACTTTCGACTCCTTGCTTCATATGTAGGTGGTCCTATGGCCAAGTTATGGATTACACTATGGATCGTTCAAAAGCCTGGCCATGATTACTCATGCCTCTAGGGCTCTAAAGTGATGACTTAGCATTGGTTTCTGCGCCTATTACCACACGCTTTCCCTTTAGCTTTTGAAGTACTTGGCCGAGGTGGACCAAGTGTGATTCCCTATTATCGCTATGTATAAAGTAGCAGCTCATAACGTAGAATAAGAGTCCAGGAGCTGTGATATCCGTTACCATACAATATTGATGGCTCAGCTGCAGAATAAATAGTTCATATTTGCAACAACAACGGTGCTGGTGCTGCCGTTTCAAGAGAGAGCGTGGCGTTAACGATCCTCCCAGGTCGGAATATCTTCTGCTATTCTTTGTTAGGTTAGCTGGCCTTCAGAAATAACAGATACGCACATTGTCCTGCTAGTGGTGCCTATAGGGAACAGGACCGTGTTAGACAATGGCTAATATGAGAAAATGAGGTAGACCAGATTTATTTATAAAAGTCACGTAATATTAAAAAATAGAATAAATTAGAATTAATTTTAAAGAATTTTCCAAAAAATACGATTCTAAATGATATACCAAACCTTACAGTCAGATAATTTTGAACCGAATTACAATCTATTTTAAATGTTATTAAAGACACTTCGATTTTTTGTAAAGTATTAGCTTATGTTTATACCATTAAATTTCAAAAACCTGGTCTACCAAATGCACATTTCCTAATAACTTTATATCCTGAACGTAAATTAATCACACCAGAACATAAATACAACATTATTTCTGCTAAAAAAGTGTCAAACAATAAAAAGCCATCGAAATCAGTTTTAAAAACATGCTTTATGGTCCTTACACGGATTAAAGTCTTTGTTCGAAGATCAAATAATATTTGTAAAAATCATTTTCACACAACTAAAAATTAAAGTACCATTCCTGTAGACAATTCGATGGTTGTATCATACAATAAATTTTTGTAAATGAAATACAAACGTTACATAAATGTTGAATACTGTGTTTCTGTAATGAATTAATAACCATGGCATATCTACAAATATAAAATACATTTGTGATCACATCTACAAAGGTGGTGATAGAGCAATTCCTGAAATTTAAAACTATAATGATTCTGATAAGAAGGTCTTAGACAAAATTAAAAGTTATGCTGATGGCAGATACTTAAGTCCGATGGAATCAGCGTAGAGATTACAGGAATTCCCGATTTGTAATAGGACATAAGGCAGTAAATTTAACTGTACCTGTTGAAAACAAACTAAAGTTTAAATTATTCGACCTAAAGATCATGAACATTTTTTAAAATTAATATTAAATGAAGTAACGAAAGCAACTTCATTCAGAAATCTCAGAACGTGTAATAAAGTTACCTACGAATTTTTGAAGATACTGCAATGGTTATGGGTACGATTCAATATGAATCTCCAATCGACAATATTTTTAAAGAAGCCAATTTCTTACTGGTACCCAACTAATCAAAAAAATTTTTTGCATGGTTTTTAAGTTCAGAAAAAAAATTTGAAACAAAAAAAAAAAATTTTATAGAAGATTTCATTAATAGTGAAAAAAATTACTCACTTCTGCACAAAAATAAAATTTTTGAATTAGAAGACAAATCATGTGAGTCAATTAATTTACCAACACCAGAAAAATTGAAATTCAATAAAATGATGATACTGAAGAAATTGCATACTGTCAACGAATGTTTGATATAATGTATGCTCAATTAAACGATGAACAGAAAAATATTTTTTAAATAATTTGTTAACAAAGTTACAAAATTTTCTGTATAAATGAGTCTGGAAATTCAGAAAAAGCCTTCTTATACAAAACATAAATTTATTATTTTATTTTACAAGGTAAAAAAATAATACGAATGGCATTAAATCTGTATTACTTCCGTTAGGAATGACCAGTCAAAAAACTTTTGAATTACAAAAATACTGTAAACTTTTTTTTTTAATTGGCAAAAAAACTTAGAGAAGCAGATTTAATCATTTGGACAGAAACTTTCGTGGTCCTAAAAAAAGCTTGAGAAATAATAGATTAAACGAGGGTGATTGATCTATGTAATACGGACATCTATTTTGGAAACAAACAAATAGTTTTGGGAGGTGATTTTCGGTAAACTCACATTGTTTTGAAAAATAGTAATAGAAGTATGATAATTGCAAAAGCAGTAAAATCATCATTTCAAGTCCCTGAAACATGGAAAAAGAAAGAAATTTGTGCACAAATTCTGTGTAGAGATATTTATCATTTTATCAATACCGTAATATTAACTTAATGAATATACTTACTTTTTGGAAAGCTTCGATGGCTTCGTGGTAAGCGTGCTAGCCTCATGGCCAGATATACTCGAGGGGTCGTGGGTTTGAATATCGTCAAAAATTATCGAGATTTTTTTCTTGTTTTTTTTTTTGTTCGGTACGATTAGTACCCAAGATGCCGAAAACCAACTTATCCGATTTTTAAAAAAGAAGTAGCCAATTTTTTTGGTGATGACTGTAACCCCCTTTTTTAAAGAAAACCAACACCTAGCCAACTCATTGGATAAAAGTCAGTGTCAGTTATAAAAAGGATCGGTACAGCAAGTTAGATAGTATATTAGAGAAAAGATCCTCCCGTTAAACTTGATAATAGCTGGAATGTGCTTGAGACAATCGCTGCACCCTGTAAATAGTACCTGGTAGGACGAATGATTGAGGCGTCTAAGGGGAACTTGGTAAGGGGCTCGCATGAAAGACTCGCGCACTGTGTGATTAAGGCAAACAGTTGAAAGTAAAAAGGTCTCCGATATAGCGAAAGCCAAAAAAAACCTAGAAATTAAATACCATATCATATCAAACCATGCCCCTTACTTTTTGAATAATAAAATGTTGAACTATCTGGAAGGAGACATACAAACTCATGATAGCAGAGATTACATAACAAAAAGTTGTTAATAGGTCTGTTGAAAATTATTTGAATAAGTTTTCATCTAAAAGTCTTAAACAGTATGGGTCAGTATTTCGGATTTCCACCCCCATGATCTGCATTAAACAGTTAAAGCAATAGTTATGTTGGTAAGAAATTCAAGTACAGCAGATAATTTATGCAATGGTACAATGTTGAAAGTAACTCAATTATTAAAATATAACATTAAAGCTGAAACGATAATGGGAGAAAAAATTGGACATGAAGTTTTAATTCCAAAAATAACTCTGAACACAAGAAATACATCTTTTTATTTAAAAATTAATTGAACGTAATGTAAATTTAATGTGCATAAATTTGAACGTAAAAATAATTCAGAAATCGAAAATGAAGTTTGG
>NW_019384242.1:568970-590461 GCF_000648655.2 Copidosoma floridanum | reverse complement strand
ATATATACATATAACAAGTGAGGACTCTGTATAAGACACCTACCGTACATAAAACTTACTATGTTTAAAGCCAACTTACCTAAAGTAAAGGATAACAAACATACATATATGTATATATATGTATACATATATATGGGACGTTCCACGTCAACCGTAACACTCGAATGGCCAAAATTTGGAGCAACCAAAAAAATTCTGTCAGGGCTCAAATTATTTGTATAATCGTAGACCTTAAAAACCAGTTGGAATTTTTTGAAAATTCAAGATGGCGGATGCATTATGGTAGCTTAAACCTGAAAAAAATCGATTTTCGAACAAAAAATAGGTTTGAAAAATAAGAATTCGCATAAATCAAAGTCTTTTTTTGTCTCAAATTACATAAGACATATACTTGCAATCATGTCATGATGTAGGTTAACAAATTGTATTAGGGAGAATCCAATATGGCGGTCAAACCTTTAATATGGTGGCCAAATTTTTTTAAATTGATCGATTTGTAACAAATTTAGTTTACGGGGATTGTTTGGGTTGCTATTCACGAATTTGGGATAAAGTTTGCCACACTCAAGATGGCAAATTCAAAATGGCGGCCTCAAATTTTGGAAATGAACGGATTAATACTAGATTTGTAGTGCTCCAAATTTTTGGCCACCAAAAGAGCCGTAGACTTTAAAAATTAATTAGGGTTTTTAAGAAAACTTCAAGATGGTTGATTCAATATGGCGAGAAACTTTTTAAAGATTGATGAATTTCATATTTTAAAAAATACTATATGATTCTCTATAGCATTCCAAGCAAGAATTTTTTTTCTGATTCTTAATTATAATTGTCGTTTAAAAAAAAAAAATTTATGTATTTAACAGAGTTTTTTAGCTTGATAAATTTGCACATGTATGATAAAATTGTGTTGGTTAGCTTATTACGAAATGGAGGTCTGTTGTTAAATTATTGTAAATGGCTACAAGCAATACTGATTCGATAGTATTTTTATTAAAAATAATCTATAAATATTGCGTACAACTCAAAAATGTTTTAGCTTCCGAGTACCTTATTATCTTTCAAGACTTTTTCTCTACAATAAAAGCATGCCCATTCTGAATATTTTTTACCGTGGGAGCTGTATTGAATTGTTTATTCAAATTCTTTCTATTTTCTTAAGAAGTGATGCACTATAGTTCAAATTTTTTTGTAGCCCATTCTAAGAGATCGTTTGATGTTAAGAGTGCTTTTGTGGCTTTTGCCTGCAAACTTGCGCGAGTAGCTTTCCGTTTAAAAGTTGCACCTAAACCATCGCAAGCCCCTTTACCGTGTGCTGTAGCATGCATGTACTATTCTGCAGTAATACTAAAATCAGATTCATGATAAATTAAGCTGCACATTTACAAGTGATTTTTATAATGCTACTTGGCTCTCTCTGTCACATAAATAATTTTCTTTAATTCAGGAACAATTTTTCTTATTCCAGGTATCAACAGCTGTTGTAAAACGTAAACAGCTGCGGTATCATGCGACGTTGAAGAAGATAGTAGAATAAAACTTTAATGCTTTATATCGTCTTTGGATTTATAATAAAAAACTGCAGGATGTACCGTACATTGCTCATTATTGTAATGAAAGGCTTGAGCTGCGTTTTGTGCCACATAAGCGTAGTTTTCAGAAAAGTCACAGTAAAGTAATACTTTACCTTTTTTAAAGGTGTTCTTTCGCTCTAAAATGAAACTTGCTTGATTATTACTGATAAAATGATGAGGTAATAATTTCTCCTTTAATTTACACAACTTCTCCACAAAGTCCTCAATCTGTAACTGTACCTGTATTATATCACGTACACTTAGTAAAATTGATAGACATGCTAATGGGGCCCTACCAAGGATGTTCTACAGTAGCGTATTGACACAAAAGTGCTTCTAGTGTAGAAGTGCAGTACTAACTCCGTGGGTACAAATGCATGCTTCGGTACACGTTATCGGATTCTAATTTAAATGTCATCTTATATTAAATATCTAAAAACTGACAAAACATTGACTTTTTCTACTTCATTCTGCAATACTACTGTCATATGTTTGTTAAACTCCAATCTGACTACGTCTATCGAAGCACTTATATAAACCCCAGAAGACGAATTCAACTCGAACCTTAAGTCACATTCGAGTGTATGATGAAGCCAACAATCGTAGACAACAACCGTACAATCACCAAGTGCGTGTTTAGTTATAATATCAAAGAATAATATAATAGATTTATCATAAATTATGTACTAGTCAGTAATAAGGACGTATTAATATTTGCTACCTAAGACCCCAGCAAATGTTAATTGGTACCTGGCGGATGCTCAATCGATTTTACGCTGATATCCTAAAGCAGTAAATGATGATGTCTCTCTATATCGGTACAAAACATGCAAATTTGTCAGGCTGAAAACCTTCTTCAAATTTATCAAATTTTATTTGAAAACAGCAATTTCATTCAATAATTAGCAATTGATATTTCGTGCTTGAATTTTGTTTTACATAAGATTTACTTCTTTTTTTAAAACTGTTTGGTTTTTGATAAGTTGTCCGCCATGGTAGATCCACCATTTTTAATTTTTCAACATCTGATTTCGGATTTGTAGCCATTGCTTACAACTACCTAATTAATCTACAAACTTTTGCATGCGGCAATTTCTTTTAATTTGAATATGAATAACTGAATTATGCAAATTTATCAAGCTATAAAACTTTTCTAAATACATGAATGCATAAAAACTATATGATATACTGTAATCTGGGATATTGGATCGCAAAGCATATATGTATACATATACATACAAGTATAACAAAATACTTCCGTATACCTCTGCTCCGTATGATTTTTCGTAAGGAATAAGAAGGATTGTCCTTTTATAATTGTGAGTATAATAATAATTTTATACATTAATAATTTGTACTAAGTTTATATATATATATACATATACAAATGAATAAATTTTAACGTCAGTGTAAAGTATATATTAAATAGAAAATGAAATCATCAAAGTTAAACATAAATCAGCGAAAATTCATTCCAATTGGAGTTAAAACCAAAAAACAGACTGAAAATCATTAAAATTTGATGTTTACCATAAATTTATAGGTTAGATTTAGATTTTACTGACTTCTCTATAGTTTTTCTTCGTTCCTTATTATAAAAGGAAGAGAATAAAAAAAGAATTTCTTATACATCTATCGATAATCGCGAGATATTTATTTATTAATACATAGTACGTTCTATAAAATTTTTTTTTTTGTAAATAATATATAACTGTGTGCATAAATTTCTTAGTTATAATGCAATAAAAATCGTATGAATTTCTCCTGATAATGTGACATACTTTCTTGAGTCATCGTATAAAGCCTTAATAAACCACAAAGAATTATTTTTCGACAGCCCTTTTTTTAATTAGAAGAATTATATGACACATAATGACATATAAGAACATGGTTTTGAATGTTGGTTTTCTAATCTCCACTGCACTAATCTGTATGTTATCTTAATAGTCATAAAAGCATCATTTCATAGTAAAATAATGAAGGTTTTTCCAAGTATAGACCAACAAGGTTTAAACTTTGACTTTAAGAATTAATAATATTCGTAATAGAAGCTAAAAGATAATTGAATTCTCTATAAAATAAACAGCAGTGAAAAAGTATTTGAAATAACATTATTCGTTGGGTAATCATAGTGATTAAATGATTTGAAACTATTTTTAGCAATAAAACAATAAGCTAATGTTTTCTATAGATAAGTTTTTTCTGAATCTTTAGGGCCATCTATAAAATAAATTATATTATCTTTCTTGAATATGTTATCAAAAATTATTTTTAGTATCCGTTACTATCATACTTTTTCATACTAACAGTTTATTACGTAACAAATCTGTGGAAGCTTGCAGTTACGCATCCAATTTTGCGTGATAAGAATACAAAATAGGGTGAGTATTTTGCATAGTGTTACAGTTTTATTATTCATCTTGATGAGTTTTTTTTTCAAATCTCAACTCTTGTCTTGCTTTAGCTTGTATGTAACAAAATATAAAATTTTGAATTGTGTTTATGCCTTTATCATTCTTTTTAAACATACTCATAGCGCTTATGTATTTAGAGACAATTGTAAATTTAGGTCTATCTGGTTTTTTGTTTATAAAAAAATAAATTCTATGGTTGACTTTTTTAAAAGAAAGACATCTAAATGTTAACGCTAGGTGAATCCAACAATTTTTTTAATAAAGTTATCAAAAGGGTAACAATAACATTCACTAGTAAAAAAATCCTTATTGCTATATAGTACTACTCTGTTAATGTTATTGTTGGATATTCGTAGACAACTCAGTTGATGTACACTGTACACTTGTGCGTCTCGATTAATTAATACGAGGAATGAAGTATACAAGAAACTTTACATTTGTGAAAGGTACGAATAAAAATTTAAGACTATACCTGCAACAAACTGTATGTAGCACTTGCGCTTGTGCAGTGTATGAGATTGTTCATGGGAAAGCTGAATCCTTGTATGATTGCGTTGAAGATACCATTTTTTTCGCCCTATATAAATATTGTTGCAAACACCTTTCTAATGTACTTACATAAGTGACACGTGTAACTTTGGGACGCGCATTAGTTATTTTGTTCTACTTACCTATAGCCTTTTTTTAGAATGTCGACTCTGGCTTTGCGGTTTTTACTTTTTTGAAGTTTTTGGGACAGTGAAACGAACTGAAAGTTTTTTTTTTTTACCGGGTTATCGCGACAGCTCTTAGGCCAAGTCGCCGGGGCCACCTACTCACCACCTATGTGTGGGGGTGTATGTTTTCCAACCCTTTTTACTGATGTTATCCCTAATTTATGGGTACAGTGCGAAGTATCTCCGGTGAAACACCTTACTAGTTAAGCTGACACTCTTTGCACCAATGGTGCATCGGGTCCACTCGCCACTGTGTAGTCTTTCCTCGAAGAGGACCCCAAATTTCAGGATGTCCGCTCTTCGCCGATTAAGTCGGAGCTCTCTGTCGAAGCATCGGATCCAGGCTAATTAGCATCTCCGAAGAAGCCCCATGTTTTAGGGACCACTCTTCGCCGGTAAGTCCAGCGATCCCTGCCTGGCGCATCGGATCCACTAATCCCTACCTCCTTATACTGTTTTGCATTAACACATGCCCGAAGACCTGTGTATGTATTTATATTTTACATACAATGTTGTATGGACTGCTAGATACAGAAAGGCAGGACCTTACTATCGTGCTGAAAAGAATATCTTAATTTGGTGTCGATAAAAAGCATTAAGTATAGAGTACAAAAATGCAATATTTTTGTGGCATATGGAATCAATTGCTAGAATTTTATAAATACAAGAATGTTTTATTTTAATCATACAGAATTAAATGATGAATTCGTTGATCTTCTTGTATCACACGACGGTCCGATGCCATAGTATGTAAAATAATCTCAATGAATTTCTTTTATATTATTGCACTGCATTTTTTGTTTTTCTAACTGCATCCTGAAAATAGTTTAAAACATGTACTATACTCGAAAAGTTATACTTATATAAATACAATTGTTATAAATATTGTGATGTACGAACTAAATTTTGATTTTCCTGTTAGGTTAACTAGTTTTTTGCTACGTGCACAACTTTGGAATAGCATCTGCGTCGAAAATTTTGCAAAACTTTTGTTAGCATAAGCATAATATCAATAGATATGCTTGATTTCATATACATGCAATCACATGCTTATATTATAGAATTTTTAAGCAGAATCAGCAATAAGCCCTTCCTTAACAGCCCTAAAGTGCAACACCTCACAAAAAAATTGAGAGTGTAAGTAAAAGCACTAGTAACTGGACGCTTAGTAGTTAAAAAGTATTTGAACTTACAGTTTACTTGAAAAATACAACACATGGTTGAAAGTTGTAATGTTTGATCTTAAATTATACTATAAGGAATACGATAAATTGAAAAAATATATATTATACGCGATAATGTAGATAGTACATGAGGAAAACAAAACGTATGAAGAGCACTAGCACCTGGACAAGCAAATCACAGGTGTACTAGTGTCCCGAATTTTATGTACTATTAACTGGATACACATTGACCTATGAAAATTTTAGCACTCGTGTGATTGAAAGAAAGTATTCGAAGCTAAATAATTTTCATAGTTATGAAAATCATACAATTGAATGTGTGTTTGGTCAATACCTTAATTCTACAGGAAAATAAAATCAGTTTCATTCTGTTCTTAGCTGAAATTTTAAATTTAATGTAGATTTGTAGTTAAATATTTGTTAACAATCAAAAGATTAAGTATATCACTTTATTTAATTCTTATAATCATGAGATCAAGTACAAAATGAGCTTATAATTATCATTATAATTTAAATAACATTTACAAGGAAGTCAAAGCTTCAATCGCATTAAAATTTTTAAAGGTATATCACATAATGTTCATTCATAATGATAACACTACTCTGTTTTCTCTACCATTTTTTTTCCTTCTAGGGGGAGAAAATCTTTTTGTTGAGCTAGAAGTTTTTTGATCTCTTCATCGATTTTCTTTTTTTCTTCCACAGCAGTTTGACAAGCGCTTTTTTTTCTTGGTCTTTCTTTCTTTTTTTTTTTTTTTCTTGTTTTTATTTTTTTCGGTCTTCTACTTCCTGATTTTTCAAAAATTTAGTTTCTATGTTTTTTAACTCTTGCTTCTGCCACTCATCGCCAGTCAACATTGGTCGCAAAGCTTTCGGTTTATTTTTTCGTACCTTCGATAAGATAAGTTCCAAATTGGCAGGTATGACAAGGGAATCACTTAGATGCGGGCTGAGTGTCTTTGTGAAATCGCAAGATTCTGGTGACATGTCTACACCTTCGCATCGTCACATATCATTAATGACAATATGATAGAATCAGAAAACGTGTGTAAGTATACCTTATTGTGAGCATTCTTCAGTTGGCAGTGATGATGAAGGTATCGGATTCCTTTTAATATTCATTAGGGCTGGTTGACTCTCTTCTTCTGTACCACGTCTATTTGTTAAACCTAAGGGTGTCAATACATGGTCAATTTTTTTATCATCGCACTATTGTTTTCGTTTATTTCTTTATCCTTTATACGTGGGATTTCAGAAATATCAAAATTATTTGAAAGGGATATTTCAGAAACATCAACTATGTCAATTGTGGATTCGTTGGGTTCTAGAATAATTTTCTGTTAGTTATGGTTAAGAAAAAAAAATTAAAGTTTGTAAAGATCGTACCTTTAGAATGTATTGCAAGTGTTTCACGATCTGCATCGAAATTTGGAACACTATGATTGTTTTTTATTCGTATTGTTGCTCGTGGTTCTACCGTAGATTTTTCTGGACTGATTAAATTGGCTTTTCCCGTTTGCTGTTTTGGCAAGTCTGTTAAAATGTAAGTCAAACAAAAGTCATAATTATCTTACAGAAAGTACAAGAAAAAATAAAAAATTTACTTAATTCAGGCGATATGACCTGATTTGGACTTGTACATGGAAATTCAATTGAAATATCTTTGAAGTGGAAACCACACGCACCGCAGTGAAGAAACCACTTGTCAATTTGAGTTTCTTCGTCATGTGTTAAAAAAGTAGATGAAACTCGAACGGCTTTGACTTGAATGGTAAAGATATTTTTTGCATGCAGTGTACTTCAGCGAACATTATATAATATCGAAGCTGATCTCAACGATGTTCCCTTTTGAATACTATCAAGCGTCTTCTACACTTTATCTTTAGTGTATTTAGTGACGTTACTCTTTTTCTCAACATATTTACCCTTCTTTTTCTTTTTTTGCGGACTCATGATGTGGAACTGCAACAATTGAATTGCATACACAAATTTGAAAAATGCCTTCGTAAAATCAAGAAGAAAACAAACTAGGAAAGTTTTTTCAGCTGCAGCTGCACTTACAGATCTTTCACCAACGCTCTGAAATACATGATTTCTTCTTTTAGAAAATAAAAAGACAAGTTTTTTACCATGTAAATAATGAAATATGTTATCTACTTTTACAAAGTTCTTAGAATTTGATGATCTTATACTTTTACTTTATGTCAGTACTTAATACCTACTTTTAAACATTTATTTTCTTACTTTAGATTCAGAATGTAGTGGTTGTGTAGGTTATGTAAAAATAAATACATAAAGTAAGACGTATAAAACTGCACACACGCGTGTTTCGATAACTTAATAATCATAAATGCTAATGCTCTTTAAT
The DNA here is from genome assembly GCF_000648655.2 of Copidosoma floridanum. Next base: position 582,208 of record NW_019384242.1, on the reverse strand, counting down.
ATGAATATTTATTATCAATATTTACTTAGCTAATAGATAGAAAGTAGACAAAACAAGGTTCTACCTATTTTTTTATTGTATGACAGTAAGTACGTCCAGCAACTCGTACACAACTAAAGCATGATAAAAAGCAGTTGAATGAATAAGTGGACGGGTGTCCTAAAACACGTGCACAGTACACTCTATTGAACTAGTAAATAGACACTTAAATTTTTAATGAAAACAACGATAAATTAATATAATTTAACATTTCAATTAATTTTTCACCTGGAAATCAGCTTATTAAAACTATACTTTCAGTATTTGATTAGAGATTCATTGAAATATCTCTTAAATAAAATTCAGTCCAAGCCTCAGATATTGGTTGAGGATCACATAGTCGTCCCAAACACACACAAGACGAACATTTGATGAGTTTATTATTAATATCTAAATCATAAATATAATAAAATAATGTATTTATAAGACTTGAAAACCATCATGGAATATACACTGTCCACAATTTTTTATTTTTAAACCATAAATTTCTTAATATTTACTGACTGTTACATGGGTGCCCAGCTACTAGTCACGTCTAATTACTAATGCTTTTACCTTAGTCCAATTTTTTCGTTTTTTCAAGTCATGAGAATTTGAGTTAAAATTCTCAGAGCTTCTTCACCGTCTATTTCGAGAGTCCCGATACCCCCTCACCCCGCAAAGTGAATTTCGCATGCGCATGTTGAGTATCAGATTATTTGTATACCAAACATTCCATTTTCATAGATGGAAGATATATCATTAATTTTACGATGGTACTTTTGATTAAGAATGTTACATAGCTTCCTATAATGGTTCGTATGAGGAAGTGCTTCGTTAGAAAAAATTTGTTTGATAATAGGTTTTAAAATTTAGGTAAAAATTTTTTTTAACTTAAATAAAAATGACTCGTATAAAGTCATAAAATATCATGATGAGCAATAGTAAGATAGAGATCCACAGAAAAAGTTATAATTTTGGCGTACAAAGATCTGTAAAGCAGCTTTTACGAGTGAGAGGCAACGCCAACGTAAGAGCATGTATTAAATAAATGCTTATTGATGGATATTTTCAAAGTCACCCGCATTTAAGTAAAAAAAAAAAAAAAAAAAAAAAAAAAAATACTATTGTGAGAACTAATTTGTGTCTATATCGTAGTTGACATACACAGGATATTCTTCTTATCGCTAGATAGTTACGATAGCTATAAAAAAATTACATACTTTAGTTGTAATATTTCTATAACTGAAGTTATCGATCATTTGATTTTACGAAAACAAAATATTTTTTCAATTTTCAAGAAAAACAATATGTAGTATTAATATATAACTTTACATTTACTTCTTTTTAATTTTATTACTTTTCCAGAGGCCATGTATTGAATTGGTAATTTCTGATACCAATTATAATCAAATAAATTTTGTTATATTTGTTAATTTGGAAGCGCACACGTCAAGTAAATTTATCTTCAAGTTCCCTTCTTATATAGCTCAAGTCAAGTTAATCCGGCAAAATAAGATTCATATTGTACAGCCCACTCTATTATCAAGTCAATTTCGTACAAGGTTCTTTGAGCAGGATTCCTTGGCTAGCTGTGAGGGGGATAGGGGCTTAGCTTGAGATTGTCTAGCAATCTTGACAACATCGTATACATTGAAAATAGTATGTATCGTATCAAGATTGCAACGTATACAGGGCTTTTATGTATTCTATGCCCTTCATTTCTAACTTCCTAGTTCTATTCCCGTAATCATCATCCTATTTTCCCAAGTATGCGAGTCCTTCATACAGGCCCCTAGCAAAGTTTGTCTCAGATGACTTGATTATCCATCCTACAGGGTACTATTGACAGGGCACAGCGATTGCCTCAAGCACACCCTGGCTATATACAAGTTTCATGGAAAGATATTTTTCCGATTAACCTTTGAACTTACTGTACTGACCTTCTTATAACCAACAGTGACTTTACCCGATGAGCTGGCCAGGTGTCGACTTTTCTTCAGAAAGGAAGCCCCTTAAGATCCAGTCATCACCAGAAGAATTGATAATTTCTTTAGAAAATCGTAAAAGTGATGTTTTGGGCACCCTGGGCACTCATCTCATCAGAAAAAACCGAGAAAATAATCTCGATAATTTTCAACAGGATTCGAACCCACGATCCCTCGAGTATCTTTAGCTAAGAGGCTAGCACGATAGCTACTAAGCCATCGAAGCTGTTTGACTACATCGAGTAAGTTCCATCTAAAACGACAATCTTGTGCGCGTGTGCTTCAGAAGGTAGAAAGTGCAGAAATACTCTCTCGCTCGTTAACTCTAGTCTCTTTGTTTAGGAAGCGTAATACACGCGTAGTTATGAGCCTTTGTTTGCTGTTGACTACGCTACAGTTTACACATAAATCGAAGTGTATTTAGCATAAAGTACTACTTTTTTATTAACGCGAACACTTATTTTATATTAAAAACGTGACTTTTGTGTAGTCGTTGACTCTTACTTGCTGTTAACTGCGCTAGTTGCTGTAGTCACATATATACCTATAGTTTAACCAGCTCAGTATTGTAGCCATAGCCTGTACTACTATACGCGCTCGGGCAATATTGAAGCAATTGCGTGTAGCGTTGCGTGTGGTGTTTTTGCCACTATTTTGAGTGGGCTGCATCTCTTAAAAGCCAACAAAACTTGACAAAGTGCCACGTCAGCGTAAGTATTATTGTTTAACACCAGGCACCAAATATGTTTGCTTGTTTACTTGTTTAAACGTGTGAGTACAGACCAGGTGTAAATGGCCCACTCGGAGTCAGCAAAAAATTTATGTTGCTAGCATGAAGCGTTAAGTCCAGCCTTAAGCTTCGCCTGTCTTGGAATCTGAAGCTAAAGTGAGGAAATAATTAATCAATCAGTCAAATTACAACAACTACAAGAGGTTTGCCAGTAATTTTTAATCTTGATCTAACGATATGCAGACATCAATGATGTAACGATATGCAATGGCTTAGTACAAAAAATTTTAAAATTAAGTGCAGTGATAGTTGACGACATTAAGTGCGTGTTAAAATAAGGTAATTGCTTAGATAATCTATAAAAAAAAATTTTGTATGGACTAAATAGTGTACTTCATCAAATAAAATTAACTTATTGAAGGTCTGAAAGGAAATCTACTCTCCTCTCGGTTTTCGAGTATTAATTTTTTTAGTCTTAGCTCGACTTTGTCACTCTTTCGCTTTATTTAGCAATAATCGTTTTTTCTATTTGTTAAAATAGATTTGACTACATAAACAATGGAAAATTATTATCAAACGCAGGTAGAACTTTATACTAAAATAAGTAATACATGGGCCGATTTCAAAACGCTCGGTTAAGTTATAATGACTCATGGTCAAGCAATTGTTTAACAAAAACAGTTTGATAATGCTTTAATTCAATTTCTACAAATCACTACGCGAATTTTCAATTGGACTTCCATCGATACAAACAACAATAATTTTAAAGATAAATTATTTAGTAAGGGTCAAGATTATTATTATAGTACAACCTTTAGTCTCCCTAATATAAAATTGCCTATATTTTCTGATAACAAAGATGAGTGACTAAAATTTATGGATATGTTTCACGAGCTAGTGCATAATACATAAAACAAAGATTACCCCTATTATAAAGTTTTGCTTTCTGCGATCTCAAGTAAAAGGTGATGCAGCTGAGCTAATTAACAATATTCTACTTACTTCCAGAAACTGTCAGCAAACTCAGGCAGGACTACAAAATATGATTATAATAAGTGAAAACTTATCTCTAGCTATTATAATTCAATAATTAATGCTTATACCGAGAAAAATAGCTCAGCTGCCGAACTAAGAAACTTGATAAACAAAACAGTTAACCCTTGACAGCCCTTGAAAGTTTCAATAGCTTATGTCACGGTTTTAGAAATTTATACGTAGGCATTGTATCAAGTAAATAAGATTGTGGAACAGCCAAAGATTGTCAAAACTACTTAGGTGGCTCGACCAGAACCTCCACTATTACGCAGTTTAAGGATTTTCTGAATTATCAATCAACCACTCCAGAAGCTCGTGTCCCAAGCCTGAAACGCATTAAAATGTGACCACATTTAGTAAATAGGTAAGAGATAATGAAGCTATTACTTAGCCTTTTCATTTAATCTGTTTTCCTACAGTCAAAACTCTTTACTATTGCTGTAATAGAAAAAATCGAATTCATAATTGTGCAGTATTTAAGCTCATACTTGTAAACAAAAAGAAAAGATTTAAAAAAAAATTATACTATTTCCGAATCGCTTAAATAGACATATGCAAAAAATGTAAAAAAGAATCCCAGCTGTATAAAATTTGCTAAGCGACATCATACTTTACCGCATCAAAATTCAGGCTTAGATAAATCTCTTTGTACTCCTTTAAAGTCCGAAAATTTAACAACCAAAAAAATAACAAATAATAAATTTAAGACTGTAATAACTACACAAGCATTCCAAAAGCGGTGCTCTGCACTTTTACTGACAGTGATTGCGTAAAAATAAATAGAAAACGCCCAAACTTTTGGTTAAGTGATGACTGGCTCCTTCATCACGATAATGAGCCAGCGCACTCATCGAATCTTGTGCAACAGTTTTGACTAAACACAGTATCGCATTACTGCGACAACCTCCGTACAGTCCCGACATAGCCCCCTGTTACTTTCGGCTGTTCTCAAAACTGACAAAACCCCTTAAAGAACAGCGATATGATAAAACGATAATTGAGAACAATGCGACGACAGAACTCCAGGCCATTCCTAAAAGTAAGTTTCAAGACTGTTTTAAGAAGTAGAAACATCGTTGAAACCATGTTGTTCAATCAAATGGGGATTACTCTGAAGGATGCCATGCACCGGATAATGAAGAATAACGCCAGCGCAGAGTTGTAGAGGCAGGCCCTGTACTTTCCGGACAGACCTCGTATACATATACCTTCCTATAATTGATAGTTTTATTGTGTGGAGCAGTCAGTTTTCTCGCCCACACTCCTCCACGACTCCCCAATGGCTTTTCCACAAAGCAAGGCCAAGTTCATTAAATTTTTACATGATTTAATTTAAAAAAATTTGTTCGGTTCTCCTCTATGCTCTCTCACGCTCCTTCTCGCTGCCCCTCTTGTCCCCCACCAAATGAAGGCCATTCTCTTACCGTCTTCCCCACATGGTGTTTTTCAAAAAAGAAAAAAAAAATGTGTCAAGTTTTCCTTAATTATAAAATTCGTATTGTATGGAAAAGTCAGTCTCCTCCACGTTGCCCTGTGCTGTACCATAAAATTTTTATAATCAAATTGTGTTCATTGTAGAATTGATATACAGATTTACAATAAGTAGATCTTGAACCTCAACAATAATAGTGGAAATTGCTAGAATAAAATTAATGTATTTATACAATGATGTATAATGTAAAATTATAATAATTTTTTGGGTTCACATAAAAATAAGATTCTAATAAATTAAATAACAAAAGAATTATGTTCAGTTTGATCTTTACTATTTGAATTGTGTTGATTCTACAGTGTATACAAGAAAATTAATTATACCGTAAATATTTCTCCCCACACAATAATTTCAGTTTTTTAATTATTTTCGGATTCTATTTGAATTAATATAATATTTGAACTTGTACATAGAGATACAGCTACATACAGTTGACCGTGAGAGAACTATGGTTTTTTAAGAATATTAACCAACTTTATAAAAAGTTTAATCTTGGAATTTATTCATAGTTATTGAAAACACTACAGTTAGAGGAAATTGTTTTCTGTATCAGATAAGTGGCAAGAAAGATGTGTTTTTTGTATTCAAAGTTATTCTTGATATGAAAATTTTATTCCAAATTTTACCCTAACTATTATTTCTCGATCTAGATTATATTTAAATGACTTGATTATTCTTGATCGCATTTCATTACGCAAACCATTGGTAATACTCGAATTTCTTATTATCATTACAATCGTGACAAGTACACCTACTTTCAAATTTATCTCATATGGTGGGAAACATTCTTTAATACTATTTCAAAATTAAACAGAAAAGTTTAAATCGATATTTTTGTCCGTTTAATGTACTCCTTCATAAGTGGCACTATCGATACTTTCGATACTATAATAAACACCGATTGTTCCAGATCTAATATTTCATTATTCAAAAAATAAGTTTACTCATTGCGTAATCTTACAATAAGGTTATTCATCAAACACTTTTGACAATTACCGAAAGTATTAGAACAAAAATCCTGAATTCTCCATTCCTTTGGAAATTTCATAATCCTTTATTTTTCCTTTTTCTATCTACAATAGTAGATTTAAAAATAATTTATGAACAGAGGAAATGTTGGCATTTGATTAAAAATTAGAAGTTATGGCTAAAAATTGGACTATTTTGTCGTATGTTCCATAATTACACTGCTATTATTGTTTTTAATAACTGGAAGAATTTGACAAAAATCACCTCCTATAGCAATTGATTTATAATTACCGTAGTTATGAACGAAAAGGTCTTCGTTTCCTTTCAAATGGATAAAACAAAAGTTGCTCCACTTGAAATATTGAATATCTCTCGTTTAGAGCTATGTGCAACTCATCTTTTAACTAAATTGGTTCAAAATTACATAACTATGATTGATGTTTATAAGCCAGGAATTCATAAGTGGGCTAGTTAAAAAAATGTCCTTCACTGGCTTAATTTGGTCCTAATTGCTGGCCTACCTTTATAGCCAATAAATGTTCGCATATTCAAACTTCAAACCTTTCCACACTTTAGCATCATATTGCTTCTAAGAGAAAGTTTGCTGACTTGGCTTTTCGAGGCGTAACACCCAGTCAACTAAAAAATCAAAGCCTATGGCTTAGTGGTCCTGATATTTTGCATCAGCATAAAAACTTTTATCCTGCACTTCAAATTGGAAGCATGACAGTAGAAGAACTCAGAGTTGACAAAAGCGTTAAAGTGATCACGCCCAAAATACCTAGAAAAGTTACTGTATAAGATTCATTTACAAACTCATGCATCGTTGTTCTATATTACGTAAATATATGAAAGGCTCCTTCAGTTCAACTAACTAAAAATTCTCCATTTCATGATTTAACTAGAGTCGAAACAATAAACACTAAGGAGCTTGATACTTGTGAGTTACACTGAGAGAAAGTTGGTGAAACCGTATTCTTGGCCGAAACGGCTACGCTACCTTGTTTTTATTCCGCAGCGCCTTTACAGCTTGGCGGAGCTGCTCTCCCGTTTGGGACCGCAGCGTTCCCAGTACGTTGAGTTAGATACCCTACCAACTACAGCAAATCTGACACACTTTTTATTTCGTGTGAAAGAACAACCACTGTGCTTAAAATTTTCGCCGTAAACACGCTATAACGTAAGTGGATGATAGTTCAAATAATTAAGAATTTCATAGTTCATGCACCAGATTTCATCAACATAATAAGTAAATAAAAGAAAACGACTTTCTCTGCATCAACCTTTAACATTTTTACCCAACTTTTTTTTTCAACGAAAATAAAAATCAGCATTTTTGGTAACCATATTACAACAATGACCGAATCTATTAGATATTAAAAACTGCATTAAAAGTTTTGGCATATAGTTTCCTCATTTACATAAATTATATTAGGAAATATTATAAGTTTATAGTTTGATTTTTTTAATTCTATGAAAAATACTTGTTTTATTATCGAATCAAAATGAGAGTAAGAAATCGTAGGATATGTGTAATAATAAATACTTGTTTTATTATCGAATTAAAATGAGAATAAAATATGTGTACACACATTTGGACCGTGCAACAGTCTGAACGAGAGCCACCATTGGCGGTAGTCGGAGTCACTGTACCGCAGGTAATACACGAAAATAAGTGGCAATTTCTATTTAATAACTCAATTTTACACATCCATCGAGTCAGAAGACATTTATGCAAGTAATAACTGATTTTTCATTATCTCTAATAACCTTATCTATTTTCCTGAAAACAAATATCACAAAAAATGTATAACTTCAAAAAGTATAGAAGAAAACAATGAACTAAATAATTAAAAATTCATTATTACTTGTATAAACGTCTTCTAACTCGATAGATTTGTAAGATTAAATAATTAAAGAAGAGTTGTCACTTACTTCCGTGCATTATCTCCGATCCAGTGACTTCGACTATCGCCAGTGGTGGCACTCGTTCAAACTGTAGCACCGTCCGAATACGTTACGTTGTTTATTAAACATGGATTTTGATGCTGTAGGAAATTTATTTTAAAGTCAATTATGGATGTTATTCAACTTTCTAAATATCGTATTTCAAAACACTGTAGGTGGCTCCCTACCACTAAATTATACAAAATTTTTCATTATTAATTTAGCTGTCTGTTGTAATACAATAGGAAATATACACTGTGGTGCAAGAAAGAAGTAATTTTTAAGATGAAAAAAAAACTACTTTATAAAATTTACTATGTTCTACCTTTTTGTGCTATCTAAAAAATTGAATATTATGTCAGCATGGAAAATTTTCTATCACATTGAATGCGTAATCAGAAAGATGAAATTGTTTGTTACGCCCTATGTGAAGTTTTTCGAATAGTAGAACAAGCTTAAAAAAGTTATAATCGGATAAAAAATGAAAAAGATTCCTGTCTTTTGTGAGTGTGAATCTTAAATTAAGAATTTTACTAGTAAATTTCATATAACAATTTTTTTTATCTTCACAAGTATCCCTATTCCATATTACACTTTCTATTTATAATTAAATTTAATCAGGCAACTCTATTAATCCATATAAATTGTGTGCTATGAAAGGGTAGAAACTTTAAGATAAAGAAAATTTACTTTAAAAAAAAATCAATTTATCAAAATCGAAGAAAAAAAATGTTTGGCCTTAACAGCAGTAAAAAAGCCATAAAAATTGGTAACGTTAATCCTGAGATATGACTGACGACATAGATACATACATACAGAGGGACATTTTTGCTATGTTTAATATATTTCATATAATTCAAATATGGATAAAACACACTAAAAACATCCTAACTTGTTATTTTTTGTATATTATTAAGCTTTGTTCATGCAGAAACAAAAAGTTACCCGGTCATTTAATCCACTTTAGCTATATTACGTTTTGACCAATTAATTACATAAAGTGTGGCGTGGCGAATTGGCAATAGACCAAAACATGTCCCAGAACCCTTGTTGCCGACAGTCAGCAGTGAGAGTCTTTTGGTAAGTTCTCTCTCCCACGTGGGGCTTACTTCTACATGCGAAATTCCGGTGTGGAGCCCGAAGGCCATATCTCAAGAAATAACCATACGGCTTGGTCTAACTTCCCTTCCGTGCTTCCTACCTGTATCTTTAAGATGTGTGTGTGTGTGCAATGTTGAGAGATTGAATTCGTAAACGGCAGCTATTGATGTGTTGGTGTCCTGGGAGCAAACATAGTATTGGTGGCCAATCTTTAGTGCACTATTGGCTGATAGTGTGTGATGGCTGTTTACTTATACACAGTGAGCTGTATATGCACCTGCGACGTACAAAGTCCCTAGCTGTACGGAAACCAGCACGTCCTTGCAGGTTGGCGTTAACTTTCAGTTTACCTAAATAGGTGCGTCATTGTCTAAAGAATTGGAAAGTACTACCATTAAGTCGTAATTATGAGTTCTTTATCTTGTTTGGTATAAGTACTGTGAGAACAAAAAGGTATAGGTAGATCTTGACTGGCGTATTGGTGCATATGCGCTACCGTTCTAAAAATTGGTGAAGTGTGTGGACCATGACGATAGTATGTTATTACAGTTTTCTTATTTAGTATTGTAACTACAGTTGACGCTTCAGCATTACCAGCGTTCTCTTAGTGTATAAAACGCTCGTTTGTTTTGGATAAAACCTTATCAGAAACTTAATTTTCGTGATGAATACAAACCAGTTGTTCATATTTTTCGTGTATCAGAGGGTAATCAAATTTCTATTAAGTTGAATAGTCCTCTCCTTGAGTTCAAACACATTCTTAGTTATGGTTAAATTTGAGTTGGAGGTAGACTTGGTAGAGCTTTTATTCAAAATGACTTTAAGAATCTCTTTTTCTTAGGACCCAATGCTTATATAACAGTTATTATTATACCTCATCATCATCAATTGACTATGCACGGTCGTGTTCAAAATATGCTTGTGTCTCTATGCTCATTGTATTAAAATTTACAAGGTCATCAAGTAGTTAAGACAATTGTTAATAAATATTTATGATATAAGCGGTATGCTGCCCGCCGTCAAAAGTTAATTGATGAATGATTCACCTGAAAGTAATGCGTTACCAGCTCCTGCCTTTAAGACAGAAGGCGTCAATTACGTAGACTTCTGTCCTATTCGATCAGCGAAAATCATAAGGTAGACGAACTTAAAGGGGTTCGTACATTTTTTTGTATGTACAGTTACAAGAGCGGTACATTCACAAGTCGCTGAAGATTATTTTTCACTTGCAGTTATTTCTGCCTTTCTCCGATTTATCTCTCGAAGAGGTCGATTTACCGACTTAAATAGTAATTAGGGTACAAATTTAATTGAGGCATCTAAAGGAATTAAAGCTTTTTTAACAAAATTCATTACACCACCTACCTTCCAAGAAAAAGTTAGAGTTGCTGAAATCCACACAGCGAGTACTCCTCTCACACAACCTATAGTGGAGTTTGATTTATTAATTTCTAATGAGGGAATTGAAAAATCATAAAGTTGTTGAAAGATCACGGTCTTCTATTCATTATATGTTTTTGTCAATTTAATTTTTTTCCCATTCGATTTCTCTTTTTTAGTATTCAGCCATATTATTTGATTTATTNGCCACTTTGTCTATTGATTTAACAGATGAAATGATAAAAGTGCCAATCAACCCACAACCCAAGGCACTTACTAGGTGATTTAATTATCAAACAAAAGAATAAAATAACGTGAGTGCCAAATCCCACACAACCGGGATGCTAACTGGCAGCTTTGTTCATTAATTAACAAAATAAAAACACAAGCACCGATCACCATACAACTCGGAGCGCTAACTGGCCACTTTTGTAATCATTTAGTGATTACTGGCTGCTTTGTTTATTGACTAAATAAATAAAATAAGACAAGCACCACGTCCTACACAACCCGGTGCTCTAAATGGCAGCTTTGTAAATTGATTAAATAAATAAAATAACACAAGCACCAATCACCATGTAACCCGGAGCAGACACTGGCCACCATGTTTATTAATTAAACATATAAAATAACAAAAGCTGCAATCATTACACTACCCATCGTTCTAGCTGGCTGCTTTGTTTAGTAATTAGTAAAATAAATAGAATAACCTTAGTGCCAATCACCACATAACCCGGAGCGCTAACTGGCCACTTTCTTTAATTTAAATAAATAAAAAAACAAAAGCGCCAATCACTCCACACCACGAAATGATTACTGGCTGCTTTGTTTGTTATTTAAATAAATAAAATAACACAGCGTCCTACACAACCCTGTGCGCTAACTGGCCACTTTGTTTATTAATTAAATTAACTAAATAACAAAAGCGTCAATCATCCCACAACCCAGATCACTGACTAGCAGCTTTGTTTATTATTAAAAAAAAAAAAATATATAATAGTTATAGTAAAAAATGAAAAGAGCTTCGTTGTGGATGCGAGAGAGAGCGGACGTGTTAAGTGAGCGATTCGGAGAATAGAATATTAAAAAGTTATCAAAACAAAAATAAAAGAAAACTAAATAGTTATAGTAAAAAATGAAAAGAGTAAAATTTCATTAATTTAAGTTGCACATTGATTAAATATTACTATTTTTTCGTTTACATAAATCAGTATGTTACTACTTTCCTTTTTTTGTGCCTTCTGTAAATCTTCATACACCAACTTGGTAGCTTATTGGTAATTAACACTTACGTTTGTTTTATTCCTTGTAATTATATATTTATAAGATACTAACAATATGTAATTAAGTTAAAACCTGTTATTTGAAAACGCAATGGGTGCGAAAAAAACGTACAGGTTAGAGACAACTGTTCGTAAAGACCATACATTTCTCATTATTTTATACAGTTATTTTGGTGGGTCTGCCCAAATGTCCCCTATAGTTTTGACAGCCTTTTTACAAAACAAGAGAAAGCTCTCGATATCGATCGAAAAAAAGTAAGTAAACCTCCACGCCTCCCCTCGCAAGTTTAGTGGCCTCACATATTCCCCCACTACACCCTCAGAAGCTTTAAATTTCTCCATAAAACGTTACGATTGTCCTGTTTTCTGACGTGCCCACACCTCCTCTGCCCCTCTTCCTACAAAATGCAGACTTATTTTCTACATTTCTCCGTGATTTTTACCTACTAACTTATATTTAAAATTCTATCTACACCCTTGCCCCACACACCACTATGCTATCACTATATCAACTCCTCCTTACAGCATCACGGCTTTTTTGTTTCAATTTAATTTTTTGTGAAAATATGTTACAGAAGTGTACATATAAGGTAATTTATCACCCAACAGCCCTCAACAAAAACTTATAATGTATTGTATTGATACTTTACCACAGAATTAATATAAATTACTTACCTTCACAGCCTCCTGCCCCACACGCACCAACCACATTGACTTCAAATTTTTTCTTAAGATTACTACATAAAAAGGTCAAGAGGAGCTAATCCTTCATTAACCTTCATCAGAAAATTCAAAGTTTTCTTAAATATCTGTTATTTTTATTATTTTCTACACCTCACCTTCACTAATCAATAACTTGCTTTTGGGTCAATCTTTTACAAACCCAAAGAATTTTGCTAAAAATTAATCATCACTTCTCTGATTCGGCTGAAAATTTTTTTCCAGTTTCTATATTAAAAAGTTAGACATACGTGTCCGAGGGATTTTTTTTTTATCACCTACTTTTCATTTTATAAGTTATAACCAATTTTCATAATAGTGGTTGGAGACACATTTTAAACAATGTATAGCTGCGAATCCGTAAGAGCTACAAAATTTTTACCAATGGCACTTGTGTAGCTAAAGAGATGAACTTTGAGAAAAAAAGTTAAATAAAAAATTATTAACAATATAATTATCTTACTCAGTTTTTATCAAATGCCCCCAAAATAAATTTAGTTATTATTACTATCATATTTTGCGTCAAATTTTACGTAAAAATCATGTTTTTTGAATATGGAAACTTTTCAATTGTT
>NW_019384242.1:538170-564763 GCF_000648655.2 Copidosoma floridanum | reverse complement strand
AATAAAAATTATAAATAATATAATATTTTTATTAACTACAACTTACTACAACTATCTTTCTCATATTTTGCCCAGCGTTCACATTTATTTCTTTAGCTTTCTCTACCTCTACTTTCACTTTGATCTTTTGTTCAATGGATTCTTCTACATTCTTCTCCAGATTCTCTCTTTCAATATTTTCTCCTTTGATCTGAATGTTCGGTCTCCTTTTCTTTCTCTCATAATTTTCTTTTTCCCATTCCAACTTGCTTATTCTTTCTTCTAGTGCCTTCTTTTCTTCTGTCCACTGTTGTCTCTCTTTTATCCACATCTGTTCTTCCTCTTTCTAATCTCCTTCTCTTTTTCTTAGAACACTAATCATACTGTCAAACTTATTTTTCAATCTGCTCAACTTATCGTTTAACTCTTTATTCTCTTGACCTTCTTTTGTAAAGTTTAAGAAAGACTGCTTCTTTGGTTTCACATTTGCATTACTTCTTGTATTCACATTTACACCCGTCACTTTCCCGGTCATTTGCGAATTATTGTCGGTACCACAATTTTTTTCTGGACTGGCTTTTCCTCGTAGTTACATCAGAAATCCTCTTTAACTACCTCAATCAATAATGTAGGAATCTTTCTTATTGATACCTTAAGAGATATATTCTTTTCTCTAGTGTCAGTCTTCCAGAAATCTTCCTTATCGACTCTATTTGTTGAACTCCCTTCTTCTTAACTTCCCGCTATTTTATTTGGCTAGGGACTTTGCTTATCTATCTCTCAGCTTGCCCCTTTTATCGACCTCTTGCTCAACATGTCGCTTCCTCTTTCCTATACTTTACTAACCTCACTTTTCTCTCGCACTTCACTGCACTTTTACTTCTTCTCATCTCACTACCACTATTTTAACGCTGTTTTCCTGTCCTCTTGTCAAGCGTTATTCCGCTCACTATCGTCTTCTTTTATCATCTACCTTCTTCTCTACCCACCACTCTTTATCTTTCACGTGTACCGTTTCCATACCACTAACACGACTTTGCTAATCTCACGGCATCCTTTCAATTTCTTATATTTATTCACTTTACACTTTCTCCTCTGCTATTTCTCCAATTTTTAGACTTATTCGTACTTTTGTTTTCTTTTATTTTTGTTTTGATAACTTTTTAATATTCTATTCTCCGAATCGCTCACTTAACACGTCCGCTCTCTCTCGCATCCACAACGAAGCTCTTTTCATTTTTTACTATAACTATTATATATTTTTTTTTTTTTAATAATAAATCAAATAATATGGCTGAATACTAAAAAAGAGAAATCGAATGGGAAAAAAATTAAATTGACAAAAACATATAATGAATAGAAGACCGTGATCTTTCAACAACTTTATGATTTTTCAATTCCCTCATTAGAAATTAATAAATCAAACTCCACTATAGGTTGTGTGAGAGGAGTACTCGCTGTGTGGATTTCAGCAACTCTAACTTTTTCTTGGAAGGTAGGTGGTGTAATGAATTTTGTTAAAAAAGCTTTAATTCCTTTAGATGCCTCAATTAAATTTGTACCCTAATTACTATTTAAGTCGGTAAATCGACCTCTTCGAGAGATAAATCGGAGAAAGGCAGAAATAACTGCAAGTGAAAAATAATCTTCAGCGACTTGTGAATGTACCGCTCTTGTAACTGTACATACAAAAAAATGTACGAACCCCTTTAAGTTCGTCTACCTTATGATTTTCGCTGATCGAATAGGACAGAAGTCTACGTAATTGACGCCTTCTGTCTTAAAGGCAGGAGCTGGTAACGCATTACTTTCAGGTGAATCATTCATCAATTAACTTTTGACGGCGGGCAGCATACCGCTTATATCATAAATATTTATTAACAATTGTCTTAACTACTTGATGACCTTGTAAATTTTAATACAATGAGCATAGAGACACAAGCATATTTTGAACACGACCGTGCATAGTCAATTGATGATGATGAGGTATAATAATAACTGTTATATAAGCATTGGGTCCTAAGAAAAAGAGATTCTTAAAGTCATTTTGAATAAAAGCTCTACCAAGTCTACCTCCAACTCAAATTTAACCATAACTAAGAATGTGTTTGAACTCAAGGAGAGGACTATTCAACTTAATAGAAATTTGATTACCCTCTGATACACGAAAAATATGAACAACTGGTTTGTATTCATCACGAAAATTAAGTTTCTGATAAGGTTTTATCCAAAACAAACGAGCGTTTTATACACTAAGAGAACGCTGGTAATGCTGAAGCGTCAACTGTAGTTACAATACTAAATAAGAAAACTGTAATAACATACTATCGTCATGGTCCACACACTTCACCAATTTTTAGAACGGTAGCGCATATGCACCAATACGCCAGTCAAGATCTACCTATACCTTTTTGTTCTCACAGTACTTATACCAAACAAGATAAAGAACTCATAATTACGACTTAATGGTAGTACTTTCCAATTCTTTAGACAATGACGCACCTATTTAGGTAAACTGAAAGTTAACGCCAACCTGCAAGGACGTGCTGGTTTCCGTACAGCTAGGGACTTTGTACGTCGCAGGTGCATATACAGCTCACTGTGTATAAGTAAACAGCCATCACACACTATCAGCCAATAGTGCACTAAAGATTGGCCACCAATACTATGTTTGCTCCCAGGACACCAACACATCAATAGCTGCCGTTTACGAATTCAATCTCTCAACATTGCACACACACACACATCTTAAAGATACAGGTAGGAAGCACGGAAGGGAAGTTAGACCAAGCCGTATGGTTATTTCTTGAGATATGGCCTTCGGGCTCCACACCGGAATTTCGCATGTAGAAGTAAGCCCCACGTGGGAGAGAGAACTTACCAAAAGACTCTCACTGCTGACTGTCGGCAACAAGGGTTCTGGGACATGTTTTGGTCTATTGCCAATTCGCCACGCCACACTTTATGTAATTAATTGGTCAAAACGTAATATAGCTAAAGTGGATTAAATGACCGGGTAACTTTTTGTTTCTGCATGAACAAAGCTTAATAATATACAAAAAATAACAAGTTAGGATGTTTTTAGTGTGTTTTATCCATATTTGAATTATATGAAATATATTAAACATAGCAAAAATGTCCCTCTGTATGTATGTATCTATGTCGTCAGTCATATCTCAGGATTAACGTTACCAATTTTTATGGCTTTTTTACTGCTGTTAAGGCCAAACATTTTTTTTCTTCGATTTTGATAAATTGATTTTTTTTTAAAGTAAATTTTCTTTATCTTAAAGTTTCTACCCTTTCATAGCACACAATTTATATGGATTAATAGAGTTGCCTGATTAAATTTAATTATAAATAGAAAGTGTAATATGGAATAGGGATACTTGTGAAGATAAAAAAAATTGTTATATGAAATTTACTAGTAAAATTCTTAATTTAAGATTCACACTCACAAAAGACAGGAATCTTTTTCATTTTTTATCCGATTATAACTTTTTTAAGCTTGTTCTACTATTCGAAAAACTTCACATAGGGCGTAACAAACAATTTCATCTTTCTGATTACGCATTCAATGTGATAGAAAATTTTCCATGCTGACATAATATTCAATTTTTTAGATAGCACAAAAAGGTAGAACATAGTAAATTTTATAAAGTAGTTTTTTTTTCATCTTAAAAATTACTTCTTTCTTGCACCACAGTGTATATTTCCTATTGTATTACAACAGACAGCTAAATTAATAATGAAAAATTTTGTATAATTTAGTGGTAGGGAGCCACCTACAGTGTTTTGAAATACGATATTTAGAAAGTTGAATAACATCCATAATTGACTTTAAAATAAATTTCCTACAGCATCAAAATCCATGTTTAATAAACAACGTAACGTATTCGGACGGTGCTACAGTTTGAACGAGTGCCACCACTGGCGATAGTCGAAGTCACTGGATCGGAGATAATGCACGGAAGTAAGTGACAACTCTTCTTTAATTATTTAATCTTACAAATCTATCGAGTTAGAAGACGTTTATACAAGTAATAATGAATTTTTAATTATTTAGTTCATTGTTTTCTTCTATACTTTTTGAAGTTATACATTTTTTGTGATATTTGTTTTCAGGAAAATAGATAAGGTTATTAGAGATAATGAAAAATCAGTTATTACTTGCATAAATGTCTTCTGACTCGATGGATGTGTAAAATTGAGTTATTAAATAGAAATTGCCACTTATTTTCGTGTATTACCTGCGGTACAGTGACTCCGACTACCGCCAATGGTGGCTCTCGTTCAGACTGTTGCACGGTCCAAATGTGTGTACACATATTTTATTCTCATTTTAATTCGATAATAAAACAAGTATTTATTATTACACATATCCTACGATTTCTACTCTCATTTTGATTCGATAATAAAACAAGTATTTTTCATAGAATTAAAAAAATCAAACTATAAACTTATAATATTTCCTAATATAATTTATGTAAATGAGGAAACTATATGCCAAAACTTTTAATGCAGTTTTTAATATCTAATAGATTCGGTCATTGTTGTAATATGGTTACCAAAAATGCTGATTTTTATTTTCGTTGAAAAAAAAAGTTGGGTAAAAATGTTAAAGGTTGATGCAGAGAAAGTCGTTTTCTTTTATTTACTTATTATGTTGATGAAATCTGGTGCATGAACTATGAAATTCTTAATTATTTGAACTATCATCCACTTACGTTATAGCGTGTTTACGGCGAAAATTTTAAGCACAGTGGTTGTTCTTTCACACGAAATAAAAAGTGTGTCAGATTTGCTGTAGTTGGTAGGGTATCTAACTCAACGTACTGGGAACGCTGCGGTCCCAAACGGGAGAGCAGCTCCGCCAAGCTGTAAAGGCGCTGCGGAATAAAAACAAGGTAGCGTAGCCGTTTCGGCCAAGAATACGGTTTCACCAACTTTCTCTCAGTGTAACTCACAAGTATCAAGCTCCTTAGTGTTTATTGTTTCGACTCTAGTTAAATCATGAAATGGAGAATTTTTAGTTAGTTGAACTGAAGGAGCCTTTCATATATTTACGTAATATAGAACAACGATGCATGAGTTTGTAAATGAATCTTATACAGTAACTTTTCTAGGTATTTTGGGCGTGATCACTTTAACGCTTTTGTCAACTCTGAGTTCTTCTACTGTCATGCTTCCAATTTGAAGTGCAGGATAAAAGTTTTTATGCTGATGCAAAATATCAGGACCACTAAGCCATAGGCTTTGATTTTTTAGTTGACTGGGTGTTACGCCTCGAAAAGCCAAGTCAGCAAACTTTCTCTTAGAAGCAATATGATGCTAAAGTGTGGAAAGGTTTGAAGTTTGAATATGCGAACATTTATTGGCTATAAAGGTAGGCCAGCAATTAGGACCAAATTAAGCCAGTGAAGGACATTTTTTTAACTAGCCCACTTATGAATTCCTGGCTTATAAACATCAATCATAGTTATGTAATTTTGAACCAATTTAGTTAAAAGATGAGTTGCACATAGCTCTAAACGAGAGATATTCAATATTTCAAGTGGAGCAACTTTTGTTTTATCCATTTGAAAGGAAACGAAGACCTTTTCGTTCATAACTACGGTAATTATAAATCAATTGCTATAGGAGGTGATTTTTGTCAAATTCTTCCAGTTATTAAAAACAATAATAGCAGTGTAATTATGGAACATACGACAAAATAGTCCAATTTTTAGCCATAACTTCTAATTTTTAATCAAATGCCAACATTTCCTCTGTTCATAAATTATTTTTAAATCTACTATTGTAGATAGAAAAAGGAAAAATAAAGGATTATGAAATTTCCAAAGGAATGGAGAATTCAGGATTTTTGTTCTAATACTTTCGGTAATTGTCAAAAGTGTTTGATGAATAACCTTATTGTAAGATTACGCAATGAGTAAACTTATTTTTTGAATAATGAAATATTAGATCTGGAACAATCGGTGTTTATTATAGTATCGAAAGTATCGATAGTGCCACTTATGAAGGAGTACATTAAACGGACAAAAATATCGATTTAAACTTTTCTGTTTAATTTTGAAATAGTATTAAAGAATGTTTCCCACCATATGAGATAAATTTGAAAGTAGGTGTACTTGTCACGATTGTAATGATAATAAGAAATTCGAGTATTACCAATGGTTTGCGTAATGAAATGCGATCAAGAATAATCAAGTCATTTAAATATAATCTAGATCGAGAAATAATAGTTAGGGTAAAATTTGGAATAAAATTTTCATATCAAGAATAACTTTGAATACAAAAAACACATCTTTCTTGCCACTTATCTGATACAGAAAACAATTTCCTCTAACTGTAGTGTTTTCAATAACTATGAATAAATCCCAAGATTAAACTTTTTATAAAGTTGGTTAATATTCTTAAAAAACCATAGTTCTCTCACGGTCAACTGTATGTAGCTGTATCTCTATGTACAAGTTCAAATATTATATTAATTCAAATAGAATCCGAAAATAATTAAAAAACTGAAATTATTGTGTGGGGAGAAATATTTACGGTATAATTAATTTTCTTGTATACACTGTAGAATCAACACAATTCAAATAGTAAAGATCAAACTGAACATAATTCTTTTGTTATTTAATTTATTAGAATCTTATTTTTATGTGAACCCAAAAAATTATTATAATTTTACATTATACATCATTGTATAAATACATTAATTTTATTCTAGCAATTTCCACTATTATTGTTGAGGTTCAAGATCTACTTATTGTAAATCTGTATATCAATTCTACAATGAACACAATTTGATTATAAAAATTTTATGGTACAGCACAGGGCAACGTGGAGGAGACTGACTTTTCCATACAATACGAATTTTATAATTAAGGAAAACTTGACACATTTTTTTTTTCTTTTTTGAAAAACACCATGTGGGGAAGACGGTAAGAGAATGGCCTTCATTTGGTGGGGGACAAGAGGGGCAGCGAGAAGGAGCGTGAGAGAGCATAGAGGAGAACCGAACAAATTTTTTTAAATTAAATCATGTAAAAATTTAATGAACTTGGCCTTGCTTTGTGGAAAAGCCATTGGGGAGTCGTGGAGGAGTGTGGGCGAGAAAACTGACTGCTCCACACAATAAAACTATCAATTATAGGAAGGTATATGTATACGAGGTCTGTCCGGAAAGTACAGGGCCTGCCTCTACAACTCTGCGCTGGCGTTATTCTTCATTATCCGGTGCATGGCATCCTTCAGAGTAATCCCCATTTGATTGAACAACATGGTTTCAACGATGTTTCTACTTCTTAAAACAGTCTTGAAACTTACTTTTAGGAATGGCCTGGAGTTCTGTCGTCGCATTGTTCTCAATTATCGTTTTATCATATCGCTGTTCTTTAAGGGGTTTTGTCAGTTTTGAGAACAGCCGAAAGTAACAGGGGGCTATGTCGGGACTGTACGGAGGTTGTCGCAGTAATGCGATACTGTGTTTAGTCAAAACTGTTGCACAAGATTCGATGAGTGCGCTGGCTCATTATCGTGATGAAGGAGCCAGTCATCACTTAACCAAAAGTTTGGGCGTTTTCTTTTCACTGCTTCACGCAAACGTTTTAAAACTTTAACGTTAATGTCTGTAGTGATTGTCTTTTTCTTAGTGCATGTCCGTGGTTTACAACATCTTTCTAATAAAAAAGAAACAATTAACATTGACTTCACATATTTTTTTACTACCAACAGAAGTATGGCCTTTGTTGAAACGATTAAACCACTTTTCTCACGGTGTTCTAATCACACAATTATTCCTTAAAGCTGTCTGCATCATCTGAATAGTTTAAGAGCTTGTTTTTTCGACCTGGACGCAAATTCGTCGATCTTGCTTTTTAGTCAGATTTATTAATCACGAAATCTGCCAAACTCAAAAATAACTTTGTAAACAAAGACGCGCTGCGCTTGAGCTGTACGTCCGACAGGTATCAACTAGCAATCGCTGAGTTTGTAAGGCTTTAATTTACTATTTACGTTCATGCACCACAGAGGTTATTCGAACACTACGGCGTTGAGTTGAAGAGGTAGGCCCGATACTTTCCAGACAGACCTTGTGTATCTAGCTGAACTTGTGTATACAAGATTCGCTATACGTGCGACTGTAGTTGTAGTTGTATAGTCAATAATCAATGATTACTTGCACGCAGCAGCGACTTAGCCTGCATCTAAGCTTGCTTCTGCTAAGGTCAAGACACGCTAATATTCTCACTGCGATACCTCCTTGCTTGATGTTCAAGATTTTCTCGTTTATTGAATTTCGTATATTTAAGAGTAGCGATTTTAAAGTATTACTTGTTATAATCAGTCTTTCTTACATTAAGGAGATTGACTACCGGGGGTGCGAGAGAGAGGTTCGACTTTGTGTCTTTTTTTGAACTTAGTTGCATTTACACTTTAGATTATTCAGTAATAAATTTTTTTACAAGAACCTAATCGACATGATTGGTTTAAATAATAAGAAGGCAGATGTTAATTTACTGTTGACTAGAGTTTTTTTCAAACCTGACTGCCAATTGTATTAAAATTGTTTATCATAAGGGTCTTTTTCGACTATCTCTCATAAGAACGCATGTAAGATTTACTAAATTTGTTAAATTAATTTCTCGTTTCATAAGCACTCAGAGTTGTCGAAACATTGCATAAATTTGTTTTTTCTTAGATTTTTGAAGCCCTGTACTACTTAAAAATTGACTGTTCATTGTACTTAACCTTCTTAAGTGACTTCTTTATATTTTCGCAAAGTCTAAGTGTAACTTCTGTTTGTTAAATTTAAAAGTGTTCAGTCGAATAAACTTTCTTAAATTTATTAATTTGGAACTGCACATATTAAGTAATTTTACCTCTACGTTACCTTTCCAAATAGCTGAAGTCAAGGCCTGTTGCCATCTTCTCACCCCTATTACTACATCAAACCAACTTTAGATTTTCTGTAGCCCCCATCGCATCGGCCCTCTCGGCTCTGACGTTAAGTTAATGAGAATATAATTTAATAACTGTATAAATTGCTTGGAAAAAAAGCAGGAGACTTAAAGTGTCTTAAAATTGTACACTAGATAATGAAATGTTCATGGAAAACTTGCATGATCTATTAAACTTTTGTTTCAAGTTATTGGGGCATGTTTCTCTAACTTAAAGCCGATGTTAGTCAAAAAAAGATATTTTGTTTTTTTGATGGCTTTACAATTAAAAAAAAAAAAATACTTTTTGGAAAAAACATAGGAATGCTTTTCATATAAATGATAAAGTTACAAAATGGAACAAAAAAAAAAAATATATACTTAAATCTTTCTAATCAAAGTAAACTGAATAAAGTAATAATGAGTAAACTTATTTTTTGAATAATGAAATATTAGATCTGGAACAATCGGTGTTTATTATAGTATCGAAAGTATCGATAGTGCCACTTATGAAGGAGTACATTAAACGGACAAAAATATCGATTTAAACTTTTCTGTTTAATTTTGAAATAGTATTAAAGAATGTTTCCCACCATATGAGATAAATTTGAAAGTAGGTGTACTTGTCACGATTGTAATGATAATAAGAAATTCGAGTATTACCAATGGTTTGCGTAATGAAATGCGATCAAGAATAATCAAGTCATTTAAATATAATCTAGATCGAGAAATAATAGTTAGGGTAAAATTTGGAATAAAATTTTCATATCAAGAATAACTTTGAATACAAAAAACACATCTTTCTTGCCACTTATCTGATACAGAAAACAATTTCCTCTAACTGTAGTGTTTTCAATAACTATGAATAAATTCCAAGATTAAACTTTTTATAAAGTTGGTTAATATTCTTAAAAAACCATAGTTCTCTCACGGTCAACTGTATGTAGCTGTATCTCTATGTACAAGTTCAAATATTATATTAATTCAAATAGAATCCGAAAATAATTAAAAAACTGAAATTATTGTGTGGGGAGAAATATTTACGGTATAATTAATTTTCTTGTATACACTGTAGAATNTTACACTAAAAAAAGTAAAGAACTGATTTAATGATAATAAATGACATTAACTAGGTAATGAAAATGTACTGGATTATATTATTCATGAAAAAAATAATTTACTTTAAAAATTAGTGATTATAACCTTTTTAGAGATGATACAAAGATTTTTTTTTTTTTAAATCAAGGATAAATGTAATCTAGCACGTTGCTGCAGTGATATCGAGGTGCACAAACCCGACAAACCTCTTAGGCTAATTGTATCATCCGCAGGATTTCCTACTTATTTTCTTTTTGAATAGGGTGTAAATTTTCTCAAAACTCATTAATCGGTTTCTACATATATTACTAATGACAGCTTTGAATTCGTCAAAACAATTTTTAATATTACTGAACCAGACAGGTTCTGTTTTATTAGATTTGACGTGACTCCTTTGTTTGATAATATTTATTTTAAGGCTGTCAAACGTGACATTGAGCAAGGATGGCATATCTTAATTTAAAAAAATTAATTTATCTTTACATGAACTTTTAAATTTAATTGAATTTATCGTGGACTATAATTATTCCGTTTACAATAATAAATTTTACAGAGAAGTTTGGTTCGGCGATAGGTAGTCCATAAAGTCCCATATCGGCTGATTTAGTGAAGCGGGTGTATAAAATGTTCTTCTTCAAACTTAGCAATATTTAATTGAATATTTAAAAATCTATGTAAATGACATTATTGCTTGTATTTGTAGCCATGATGCTAGAGACAAACTAACAGTCTTTAATAGTACAGAAGAATATATTTAAACTACATTAGAAGAACCTAATAATAATATGTGTAATTAAACACACATGAATAAAAAACACATAAGCCGGGCAAGAAACAACAAATGAAAAATAATTGAAATATAATTAATTGGATAAGTGGGGATTTGGAAGAGTGAATGCAGGTCGATGAATAATTTAAGGTTATTACTTACACGCAAGCAATCTAACTTGCCTAGGCATAAAAACTCCAACGTTGAGAGTAAAGCCCGGGCAAGCAAATTTTTATTATGAAATAAACAAATATTAATACAAATTAATGAATACAATAATTTCAGTGAAGAGAAAACGCTAGCACTTAAAACTATCGAAAACGCCGACAAAGAAAATATAACATGAAAATCATGCAAACGCGAGGTACCTTTACGCACGCTGAGAGATCTCTCTTACCTGGTTGTCACCAATGTCGGGCTAAGGTTTGCCACTGAGGGGCCGGGAGTGTGTTAGATGGTCTTGGACCTGCTGAGCCAAACGCGTCCCAACGTCTCGGGAGGCCAGACGTTTGGTCGACGGGCAACAAGATGTTGCCGCGTAACACGAGCGGAAGATTCATGTCCAACACGTGTTCACCTTCCCTACGGCTACTCAACCACAATGATTACACACGATTACTCGCGCGCGCACACACACACACACACACACACAAAACACACTCTGTTTTATTGTTCTTAAGGACAGTTTTTCGCTCCATCAGCTAGCTAGCACTGTTAAGTAAGAATCTGATGCTGATAGCTTGGCGCACAGAAAGGATCCGCTCTGACGCGTCACTAATTACTGAGAGGGAAAGGGGAAGAATCAGCTCCTTTGTCGATCGTCCACCAGTGCCCTCGGATTTAAAAATGTGCTCAAACATCCCGCCCGCCTTCGTCCCACAGACAAACATCCAACGCACGACTACGCTTTCCCCTTCGTCTCCTCCAAAAACAGCGGGCACAATCTCAAAACATGACGGCGAAGGGTTGTAGTGGCCGTCTTTACGCGCTGCTGCAAGTGGAGCAACTACTCCGTTTCAGATGAATCGCACGAGTTGAAAAACACGCGAAGATCACAATGTAGCCCTTGTATGATTTGTATCCTCGTCCTTTAGTAGCACGAACCTGGATCGGCCCGTTTTCGGAATCGGTTAGGAAAGATTTTAGAGTTGAAAAGCAAGATAAGTAAAAATTTTAATTTTTATGTAATAGTGAAAAACCAACAATCACACAAGTTGTAAAGAAACTGTGTCCTCCTTAAAACGATACAAAAACTCTATTTTTAATAAAATAGGTAAGAATTAACAAAAAATTATTTCTTTTTACGGTCCAGGTTGTATGGGTATTACATTTTTGTACCAAGCTTTTTATGAGGAAAACATAAACTAAAAAGTTTTAAATTAACAAAATCATTAGACAATGTTAAAAGTGTATACTTCAAACTACTGTCTGAATAAAAAAAAATGCGAAAAGTTGATTTTATTATTTCAAAGTAGGAAATCCATCGATACTAAAAAATTGAATTTTTCTCGAATTTAAAATGTTATACAATCAATTTTTTTTACACTAACAATAATTTTTGAAAGTTAACGTATCGGCACTAATTTTTAAGATATTTAAGTTAAAATATATCTTTAAGCATGGACTGTAATAAGGTATAGCAATAATAGCTATAAAGACACACGTTACCAATCAAATTTTTTTTTTTTTAATGCTAAACGAATCGTCGAAATTGGTACTTCATGTGAGTCCTTTCAAATTACGGTGTGTCAGCACAGAATAAAAATCAGTTTATTAATTAATATTTCTCTTATTACAAACGTATACAGCCATTACCTACAAAACTACCATAATATGGTAAATGGCGCACTTTACTCGCTTGAATAGCTCGCTTGAATATTTTTGCTCTACTAATTGTTCAGTCTCCTCTCATTGTGTGCTAACATATAACATAATACATTGGAATGAAACATTACGTTATTTCACATGGAGTTTTGATTTTACAATTTCACATACGCTTATTTCTCGATCATTTATTTATCAAAAAAAACTTTGTATACAAATTTCTTATCATTAATATTACAGAAAAAAGAAAATTCTTTTTTGTCTTCGTCCTANCCCCCCCCCCCGACATAATCAAGCGATTCCCGGCGCTCATACACGTTGTCTCGCGAATTTGAATCGTGTGTCACAGCCAACGGCAACTCTATTATTCGTCTAGAGGGTTGCAGTCACCTCTCTACTCGGAGTTGTACTATCGGCGCGGTCTGAACTGCTGCTGATTCTCGTGTTTTTTCTGGAGGTATTTGTCTTCTAGTCATAATTCTATAACATCGTAATAGTAGGGTTTCCCGATGAAGAAGATACTTATATGTAAGAAAAAGAAGTCTCATTCTCACGATTTTTAGCCATAAGGTAAACAAGCCATTTAAAATTCGTAATTTCTTTTCATGTTCGTTAAATTTCGGCGAGCCTGCGGGCCTTTTTTATAAGCTCCCTAAGAGTGTATCATCGTTTCGTGGCTTGATCCTGGAGTGCCCTTGCCTACTAATTAACTTAAGTTCCCCATGTACTAATAGTGTGTTGACACTGTGTAGAATTCCCTTATCTTTTAATGTTCCATCTTATTCTTCCAATATCCCATTGATGTTCATATTTGTTATCCCAAAGTAGGTAGTATTTAGCCTTTCCTTTACATTTGACGGAGCTACTATGCGTACATTCGTGTTGTAAGCAGCTCAGCCTGTATTACTGTACAGCTGTAGAATGCCCGTATTAATGTACAGCTGTAGAATGCCCGTGCCTTGTAGTGAAATTGTTCTTTAATCTGAGCCATGACACTCTGTAGACAGTGGCTCCTCTTGTACTGCTGTAAAAGCCCAAAGGTTCGGTGCATGGAATCAGGCCCAGTACGTCTCGCAGTTCAACGATTTTAACCTACATTCTTTCTAACCGCTTATGCTGTGCTGTACTATAAGCCACGTTTTGCACAAATGATGTTGTCTTATCTCTTTTATTAATACCGTATGATCGCAGATAAATAACTCCAACAGATCGTGCGATTTCTTACAGTTAAAAACTTCGAGAGCCGTTGTTGCTATATACATGTATGTGTTAATTTTCTTATTTATAACCATACATTCATGCTCTGGCCATTTTTAAGCATACGTAGTTGAACTCCTTAGATCTTCCTACTTTATCGGTAGGGGTAAAATTTTGTATAAATCGGCGTTGTCTTTATCTAGCACCGGGTGCTTATGTAGTATACCAACTGATTCTTCTGTATTAAAATAGTTAATTTAGATATATCTATTATTTCAAGCGGACTTATTATCTGAGATCCTGCTCCCGGAAAATCAGCTCAGGTCTGGACAGTTTTGCAAGTTATTAAGAATCGCAGGCAATACTAGCCTCGGATGTACTAGTCCTCTTACTGTAAAGAGGACTGCTTTTACTATAGAGTCACAGTCTGCCATATACTGCATCACGCTTCTATCCAGTGTATTTAGAGCTGCAATTGTTAAACTATCTACTTTCTGTAGCTCATTTATGTTTTCCATCCTCTTTGTATCCGCTTCTATTTTTTTTATTCTATCCTCTACATCGCTTATTATGTTAGACATTTATTCTGCCTGTGTAGCCAAGAGTTTTACTATATTATGTGTATTGTTTTTAATTGGGTCAAGCGCATCTTTGAATGCTTCATGATCGCCACTGTCTAATGTATAGAATAAAAGTTTTAGAGTACGAGTAGTTCCCCCCAGGAATTTTGTTCTTTTACGTCGGTTGTTTATTTCCTGTAGCAGGTGTGTTAATCGCTTGTACAACTCCATAGCTTCTGTTATTTCGTCACTTATTGTTTGTAGTCTGAACTTCTGTGCCGCTTTAGACGCTAGTGGTTCACTTTTTTCCATAATTGTCTGCATATCGATCTTAATTTTGGTCCTAGTGAGAGGTGAAATGACAAGTCTATTTTTTGTAAAATTTTCCAAGTTGTGCTGGTTGTAGCCAACGGGAAGTTT
Source organism: Copidosoma floridanum (assembly GCF_000648655.2). The sequence continues at coordinate 549,974 of NW_019384242.1, read as the reverse complement.
TTTCCGCGATTAATCCTGAATTATTTTGTACTTGTGTTATCGACCACTGTACCTGCTCTGATACTTCCAATTGTGCCCTGCAATACGATAAACTGTTAGCTATACATTGCGAATCCTGGTTTCTACCTACGAGCCCGCACTTCAGTCTCTGAGCTAAACTTGTCCTAACACTATTCATAGTTCATTGATAACTATCTAAGTGTATAACCGTATATACTTTACCCCTTCTCTTATCTTTTTCCTTTTTTTTATTTTAGCGTTTAGCCGCGAGTGTGGCTCTCGCCTTACATATAAAGTATTTGATAATAAACGTATCTTTTAACTCTCTTGCTTTCCCTTTTTCGTGTAAATACTATAGTTTATTTTAGTTTTTGGTCAATGTGCGTATTTTTTGTTTGTTTGAACATTATCCGTCGCAAATATGTTTCATTACGTTATCCCTTATTTTTCATCGGCTTAAAGTGCGCATATGAGTCGGTTATTGAGTTCGTGAATAGTCAGTTATAATATTGTGCACCCCATCTTGCTTGTAGGGTCATATAAAATATTAGAGAACACTGTGGAGTCAGATAGTTTGACGATCGATTTCATCATACGATCTTGTATTTTGGTCGGGACGAGCTTAGAAGTATGGATAAAAAAATCATTTTACGACAGTGTATTTCGCATTTACGTTAGGATCTGCATGGTTACATCTTTCTTGTACTTTTCATCTTTACATATTTCATTATTACGTTTTCCTCTTACTCCTTTTCTTATCTTATGCGATGAGAATCAGGATAGGAATTATATGGGTATTCTTCTGTTGGCTTCTACTCTCAACGCCACCACCGTAGACGCATTTGCTGATTTCGTTCGCTGCTTTTTCGCTATTTTTCCACCAAAACAACAAAACTTATTTTTCTTTATTATGTCTGGAATAAGTGCACTTTCTAAGGAGTTTACGCCACTGTCTAAGTTTTCGAAGCTGAGCTTCGACATGGCTCTGGTGACAACACGATTCCTCGCGTCATAAGGATCTTTGTGCGGGTTTTCGTGGACACGATTTTGCAGGAGCAGCTTTGTATAGTGTTGCGCAATGTCGTCATGTAAGTAATAGCTTATGCGATCACAAGCGCCATTTATTTATTTCCAGTTAAGCATGCGGGTTGTTGCAAATCTGTATGCCTTATTGCCACTACTGACGCCTCTGTTGAAACACCTGATAACGTGGTATTGTTGTCGTGAAGATGTTTCAGAATTACAGGAGGGCTCCCGAACTGTCCTTCGATGACTAATTCCTGTGCTTATCAGTAGAGTATGATGTCAGGAATAAGATTATTTCTGATTAAGGACGACAGAAGGGGAGAAAAAAAGGAGGTTCAAATTCATGTACTCTACGTGGGCTCGTGAGCCTCCCAGTACATAGATTTATTTTTCCTGCGATTGCTTTACTTGCTTTACATTCATTTCTTTATGTTCCTTTCTATCTAACAATAATTGCTGAAATGATTTTTTCTTCAACAATAATAATATCAATGGGTTACGAAAAAAATTGTTATTTATTCATACTCATCATGTTCGCTAATTTCACATTAACTTTTCTTTGTGTACTACTTGCATAAACTTATTTAAATTTACATGTATATCTCAGCCTATACATATATACTTTTTTTTAATTTTTTCCTTTTACAATCTATAATATGTAAATTTGGCCTGTAAGTTAATTTTACGCCTAAAAGAGTATGTTTCCTCACTAGAAAGTGCCACATTTGATATATGTTATGCAAATTCTACTATTGGTTGATATTATTAATGCTTTATTCATTTGTACCTCCCAATAATAGTTATTTTTTTCTGTAAGCTTGCGTATCTAAGTCTAACATGTATATATCTAGTTCACGCTGCGTCAAGGGCCGAGAAAATTTTAAGTGAAGTAGAATGTTCAAGTCTGTCCGTCCATGCCCCTCATTATGTTTGCATTTTCTAAGAGGGCCTTTACTAACCATGCTGTTTTAATTTTATCTACATGCGATACCCTTATTTCGTCGTCTCTCTATAGTTTAACATTTTTGTTAAAATTATTTAAACCTTATATTTCGTATAAACCCTCGTATCGTGAATCGTATTTATTTTTTGATGGCTCTTTTAGCACATACACCATTTCTCCTTCCAAGAAATATTTTGCATTCAGTTTGCACTCATAGTAATGCTTTAATCGGTACTTCACCTGAACCCGGTTTATTGCTTTGATGGTTCTCATTTCTGTCAGGATCTCAACTACGCGCAAAACTTTTGGCCGACAAGAGCTCGTGCGTTTTGTGATTTCTGGATTTCAAAGACCTTCTGTTCAAATTCTCACTGTTCCATTTTAAAACAAATACAGACTAAAAAATCAATTATTAGCAACGTTTCTGTCGAAGTTAGTACAACAACCGTTCAGTGCGTAAGTGAACTGTGCAGTGTAAAGAGCAAAGACGCCAAGGCTTTAAGTTCGGCACGAAAGAGGTCAAATCTTGTGCTAGCAAGAGACAAGTATAGATTGAACTCTCTAGCGTCAAATGTTGACTATAGTAAGGCTCAAGAGTACATCATACCCACACGTTTTTATTATTAACAATATCATGCAGTACTATACAAAAAAATTGAAGTACAAAAATAACTTTAGTTTATTTAAAGTAAAGTAAAAATTTGAATTTGTTGGCTGTGGCTGCTGTCTGTTGACATTAACATTTATTTATTTACATGTAACAAAAAAAACTCTGAATGAATACTGATCACATTACAACTGCGTACATACACAGTTTTATCTTTACTTTCATGAATAACTTATATAAATATTAAATGTATGTATACATATGTGTGTGTGCGTGTGTGTGCTTAATACGTAACCGTTATTTTACTTATCTAATACTTATAATCTGTAGAAAAAAGTTGTGTAAAAAAGTTTAGGACACACACGCATACATGCACGAGCTTGTGTGTGTGTTCTGAATCTTATATATGTATATTCCTATATTGTAGTGATTTTAGAGGGTCATTCCACCCCCCACCGACCCCCCCCCATGACCATCCATAGACCTCCCCTTAGTCCCCCTCTAAATAAGGCAAAATTCTAATAGTTGTTACGTGATTTTTATTAGGTTAAATTTTTGGTTAGTCCCTCCACCTCCCCTTCTCAATTCCCCACTCAATTTTAATGACCCTCCTTTCAGCCCCACCTCTACTTTTACTCAGCCCCATTCAAACAGGGTAAATTCTATAAGTTTAAACTACATTTTTATTGGGTGAGATTTTCGTTTAGCCCGCTCTCCACCCCCCTCAGAATCCTTCATAATTTTATAACTAAATAACTAGATACCCCAATTAGTTTCTCTTCCTAATTTAAAAAAACACCCTTTAGCCTTCCATCAGCAGCATACTTTAAATGAAGTTAAATTATATCAGTCATTTGTAGATTAATTACTTTTTGCACTCCCACTCTTAGCTCTCCCAACACTTTTTAAGAAAATTTCTGAGCCCTCTCACAATTCTAAACAGCCAATTTTCACTTTCCCTTAGTTACACGTTATTATTTCTTATTCCAATGTAATAATTATTTTAGCTGTATGATTTGTTAGCAGATTTCTATGCAGACAGTTTTTATTGCCACAAAGATAGAAATCATAATTATTGAAATATGTCAAATAATGCGCCTGAAACAACATTTAAATAATAACTCTATTGATTTCAAAAATCTATTTATTATTTAAATAAACTATGCAAGAATATTACGTACAATTTCATACTTCTGCTAATGCAAAAAAATGAATTTTTTCTTTATTTACTTTAGATTAGTTAACGTCAAAAATTTTTTTCCAAACTATTCTTTCTATTCTTAATTTATTATTACGTTCTATTTAAATATAAATTCTATTTTCATTTTTTATCTTGATAACGCAACGTATAATTTATCATGCAAAAACAGTAGTTTTTTAAAAATATAATCCAATTTTATTAAGACTTCAACATTAAGATTTATTTACAGTCTTTGAAAACGCTAAAACTAAAGAAAAGTGTTTTTTGTAATGATCATGAGTTTCCTGTAGTAAGAGTTATTTTTGGTATAAAAACTCTTTTTTTTAATTTTTTCTCCAGTTATAATTTTCGCTTGTACCGTTACAGAAGCCATTAACTATATGAAAATTTCGTATCAACATAACAATTGTTTCAATTTTCAAATTAAGCTAATGCGGTGGTAAGCCTTCACGTATATTGCTTAGAAATTTAATTGGAAAATTTATATGAATATTATTATCAGATTTATCAACACCTTTGTAAGTGGCAGGATCTATGCTGTTATATGCTTTTATTTCGATTATTAATCATACTTTAAAATAAGCATTCTAAAATTAAAAATCAGTCAAAAAGTTGTCGTAACTGATACGGTAACATAATAATACTGGCTTCTTCAAAAATATCATCTATTTGGCTTTTGTGTTCTATTAAACCCATTGCTACTGCAGTATCTTCAAATGTTGAATATATTATCTTATTAAATGTTTTTGAATCCTCCAATGGTGTTACTTCGTTTACTTTATTTAGTAACAATTAAAAAAAAACCTTTTATGATCTTTAGGAGATACTATGTTTAAAATTTCTTTATTCTTATCACTAGCATTCTCTATTTCTACAAATGCTCTATAAGCACGTTTGGGAATATAGTGCGGGGGCAAGAAAGCGCGAAGACGCTCGCAAACAAGCGGCGGTTTTGGCGGCATGGAAAAGGGAAAGGGAAAGCAAGGCAGGGGTCAGAGAGTGAGAACGGGAGTGGTATTCTGGGGAAGAGTTCCCTTTGGAGCGGATTAACTAATTCTGAAAGGCTGGACGTCTGATAACTGGCTATTCTTTCCTTTTCTGATCGCTTTTAAAAGACCAGACCACCTAGACTTTAAGCCTCTCACCTCTGCTCGGTTCCTTTTTTCTGGTATTTGTGAGTAGAACGAGTCGTTTAATCTAGCAAATAAAACAAGTTTATAGATTGTCTTCGTGATGATTCCTCGTCGCTGAAGCAGTAAATCCCTCGTGGTGGCTTCACAGACGTACTCGTCTTCGTTTGCTGATTGAATTGCCTATCGTTCATAATTTTTATTGAGATTCTTTGTTTATCGTTATACCGTGCAATCTAACTGACAAAACCCGTTGATTCTGTGGCGGTCAACAATTACATTCTTTTTTTTAATGTATTACAATTATTGATGAGAAGAGATAGATCAGTCTAATATGATACATGTAGCAAAGGGATCGATGTCAGTGTTGAATCGTTGATAGTTTGTATAAAAGAGAAATTGATCGAAAAGTCCATCCAATCCAATATATTTTCAGTTTATTTTTCTTTTGTGCGATCGGTACAGCCCTAGCGAAGATAGTGCCAAAACTTTTTATACGTTTTCTTTTTTAACTGATTAGAGTTTTTAGTTTATTGATGTGTTCGCGAAACTATTTCAACTTCAGTATATCATCTGAGATCCATGTGAGAATGGGCATTTTCCTATAATTTATGCGTTTCTCAATACCGAAGAAGAGATTACTTTAGCTTTAAAAACAAATTTAATTTTAATTCAAATTGTTGATTCAACATGTTTATTTGAAGAAATGGTACTTATAAGTTAATTCATGAATTATGTATTCTAATATCGACAGTAATTTAGTTCTCAATTAAGTTGCAATTTAGTTGAGTTTCAACGAATTTTAATAATAACGGTTTATTTTCTGTAAGCTAAGAGCTTCACCACTATATTAAGCAACACTTATTAAATTACACACAATTACACACTAGAAAATATTTCAAGATTATTTTTGCAATCATTTTGTATTTCCGTTGCGCACCTGACATTTCCGGTCTTAATCGTATAGTTATTCCCCTACATTAAAGAAATGCGTGTCGTGCCGAATAATCAAAAAATCTTATCCCCTTCTTCGAAGAAATTGATACACGCAATAGTCATAAATGTACTTAATACTTTGTAAAGATTCACAATATTCAACATTAACATGGCATTGATATTTCATCAACAAAAATTGATTTAATGGCACAACCATTGAATCATTAACTAGACTTTCTGTTTTTTTAATTTAATTTTTGTGAATGCTTTTTCTTTGCTTGTTATCTTTTTGGACATTTTCTGCGTTTAGAAACGAGACAAAAAAATTTCTTATAAACTTATAAAAAGGTATTTAATAAATTAACACTACTTCTGTTTGGACTTTTAAACTAATTGACAAAGATTTTTTAATGTATGTATATATTAGTGAGACTCAGCCCCTTGCGCGCTTTACGGTCCAACCCCCTATTCTTGAATCAGTTAAATACTTTTTTTTTCAGTTTGCTTTTTGAAGTTAAAAAAAATAAAAAAATCTTTGTTAAGTAGTTTTAAAGTCAAAACAGAAGTAGTGTAAATTAGACAATGTTTTTATAAATTTATAAGACAAGTTCTGGCCTTATCTTCCTATATCTAAAGACCAAATGTAAAAAGTTTAATCCTTTATTATATGCTGGAAGATTAAATCAACAATTTTTTATAATTGCATAAATTATGATTGAAAATAATAGACTGTTTAAAAAATATTTTTAAAAACTTAAGAATTAAATGTTATGAAATTTTATCAGATTCGGTAAAAAATACTGCATCAAATATATTAAAAAATTTCGAAAATAAAGATAAAATCGGAAGCCTATAAATATCACCATCGACGTACGTTAGCGAACCATGTCATATGCAATAACATTATGTAGATGCTAGAGCTACAGTTAGAAAAAGCGGTAAACTATTCTTATTTATAACAGTAACGTGCAATCTTAAATGGAAAGAATTAAAAACAGTTCTGGCTAATTAAAAAAAAAAAAAAAAAAAAAAAAACAATGCCAAACGATGTACCAATTATAACAGTTTAGTTATTTTACACAAAATTAAAATCAATTTTAGATGATATAACGCGTACCAACATCTTTGGGTAAGTATTAGCTTACTTTTACACAAAAGAGTTCCAAAAATATGGACTACTACTTGTACATTTGTTTATAGCATAACAGCCTAGTACTAAAATAATTAAGCCTGAAGAAAAAGGAAATATAATATCTGCTAATTGTTTCAAAGAACAAAAAAAATACAAAATAAATTATTAAACACATGCAACACGGTCCACATAATGATGCAAGTCTTTATTAAAAAAAAACAAACGAAAATCTATCAAAAATTTTCCTAAGCCATTTGCTGATTCAACAACATTTAAAAAAATGGTTATTCTGAATACAAGCAAAGAAATGACATTTACAAAAATTGTATTTATAAAATACAAAAGAAATTCCAGTTGATTTCTTTGTTGATAAAATATAAGTTCCATATTAATGTTGAATTTGGTGCATCTATGCAAAGTATTAAGTACATTTATGACTATATTTACTAAGGTTATAATAGAGAATTTGTAAGAATAAAGAATTTTAATGATGAGGATGAAGAAATTTTAGATAAAATGAATAATGATGTTAATGGTAAATACTCAAGTTTACTAGAAGCTGCCTGGATATTACAAGAACTCCCAAGTTGTGATAGAAGTCACAGAGTATTTGATTTGGCAATTCACTTAGTAAATACGCAAAAACTAATTTTGTAAGAAAATAAAATTGCAAGATACAATAGAAAAATGGCTAACCTCATAAACAACATGGTTTGAATGAAACAAAATTAATGATTTCGCAAAATCAATGACATGTGTTAATATTCAAAAGTATTATATTTTTAATAACCAATTTGAAATTTTGAAAAAACAAGAAAAAAAAATTGAATACACCAATAGCAAGATTGGTAATAGTATGTCCTAAAAATCATGAAAGGCTTTTTTTCAAATTTTTACTAAATAAAGTAATTGGAGTAACATCATTGAAGGATTCAAAAAAATGTAATAAGGTAATATATTCAACATTTAAAGATACTGCAGTAGCAATGAGTTTAATAGAACACGATAGTCAAATACATGATATTTTTAAAAAAGCCAGTATTGTTATGTTACCATATTAGTTACGACAATTTTTTGACTGGATTTTATAATTTGAGGAAACATTTAAGGAGATAAAATTTAGAAAATTTACAAAAATCAGTTTATAGGAGATTTTATGGACTATGATCAAAATCGTGCACTTTTACACGTAAATGAAAGTTTCAAATAGAAGACAAATCGTGTGAAAATTTTAATTCACCCACACCAACCAAAATTGATTTGAAAAAAGACAGTACTATAAAAGAAATTGTTTTTTGTACTTAAATGTTTAATGCAACGTATAATAAATTTAACGGGGATCAAATCACGATTTTCAGAATTATATGTAAACAAACAGGTAAAATTTTTCTTTACTAATAACCCAGGAAGTTCAGGAGAAACATTTTTATATAAAACGTTAATTTATTATTTTATTTCTCGTGAAAAAAAATTTATCTACGGCATGGATTGGTATAGCATCAATATTACTTGCAAAAGGAATGACCAGTCATAGAACATTTCGTTTACCATTAGACTTGAGTAATATAGTTTAAGACAAAAATGGCTTGTTGAAAATGTTAATGAAAATAAAATATTTGATGTTTATAGAAAAACAGAGCATACCGATAAAGTCATCAACTTCACTTATGTTAACATACCACAAGAAATTACTTATATATTAACTTTAGATCTAAATTTTAATTACAGCAATATAAACATTAACAAGGAACTTCTGTTTTAAGTTATCAAAGGTTTTGAATCTAGTATGATTTTTAATGGCTCTGACGATCATTGGTCATAAATATTATCAATAATAGATCAACATGTATTGACAAATAAATACAACACAATATCTCTCTCAATAAACGTTTTTTAAAAAATAATCATGACCTTCTAGTAACTAAATATGATAAAGGTGGTGCTGTTGTTTCTATGAATAGAACTGAATATATTAAAAAAGTAGAAGCATATTTAATTGACCAAGCACAGTAGAATAAACTTAATGTCAACGCCGAAGCTGACATAAAAAACTTAGTTAAAACATTGTCAAAAAAGTGGGAGCAGTGGAATATTATTAATGATGTACATATACCAAGGAGTTTTGTCTCTCTGTTTGACAATACTTTTTTGTCGAGGGCATATGGAACTCTTAAAGTACTCAAAGATAACATACCGGCCAGACTTATAGTTTTATTAATAAGTTTACCTACTTATTTCTTAGATAAATTTGTCTCCAAATTAATAACAAACACATTTTAAAACCTAAACTTACTGTCGAAAATTCTTATGATACGAAAACTGTCTTTTAAATATTGAAATACCTGAAGGGTTCTGTCTGGTCTCTTTTTATGTTGTGTCTAAATACCAACCAACCCCAGGATCTCATCATTAGAGGTGTAAAAAATAAGTGGAAGTATTTACATAATTACGTTAACATGTCTATGGACGAATTTATAGAAGGTGTAGAGTTGTTGCTTGTCTTGACCTGTTCCCGGTTCAATAAGAATTTTTTTTAGCAAACCATAGGGTGCCCTATGGGTAGACGTGTGAGCTCGGTGTTTGCTAATATAGTTGTAGAACAGGTTGAAGAGAATGTATCATCTAAACTACAAGATGACATTTTGCTATACAAACGTCATGTAGATGACACCTTAGCAACATTTAAAAAGCACAAATACACAAGATTCTGAATAAATAGTTAATAGTTACCACATATACCACCCAACGACGGTGAAAAAAGGCATTGTTATAAATACGATTGACAGAATTTTTCAGCTCTATGATAGTAAATTCAGAACTAAGAACATTATGTACATGCGACATGTGTTGTCTGAAAACTACTACATAGAAGACTTAGTTACAAAAACCTAAAAAACCGCTTATATTTATACCTTACTATCCAATTATTTCTTCTACATGCAATAATTTCTTGAAATTTAAAAATTTGAGTGAAATAAGCAGGATTAATAACAAATTATCTTCAATTATAAGATTGGGAAAAGATAACTTAAACATAAGACAAAAAGCACACATCGTATACTCAATTCAATGTCAAAATGTAACAAAATCTATACAGGCCAAAGTTCACGAAAATTTACGACCAGATTAAAAAAACATTAGAGACTTTACAAAAGTAAATCTGAAAAATCTGTCTTTTTCCTACAAGCGAGAGAATATAACCACAGTTTTAACTTCAACATTAACAGAAATAACAAAAATATTAGCATAATAGGTACTGAACAAACTGACAACAAAGAGAAATTATAGAAATGTTAAACATTTTTAACTCGGACCATAACATCAATATGAAAAAATGACGTAGATAAATTATCTAATACATACTAATATACCGAATATGTGCATGAAGACAGCGTATCTTGTAATCTCATTGCCTGTTTGTCCATCTGTGTGAACAGTCTACCTGCAGTTTATTATCATAAAAGGTTCTCTCTCTTATTTATAACATAGTTTCTGTATAAAATAAAACTGTTGGTTTATAAAGCGTGAGGTTTTCGAATAAAAAAAGTGAGAGGTACTGCACATATTATATCGTTATTCTTATTTTATTTTATATTTTATGGATAATAAGCTAATATACGTGTCAATGTGTTTACAGTCTTGAAAAGGTCTCTATGACAAGACGAAATATTAACTGTAATAGAAATAAAAAAATGTTTACTTAAGACAACCAAGTGGTGTTTTATTGTGGATGTAAGCTCTAAAAAATATTAAAGTTATAATAAAAAAAGCAAGTAGAAGTTCTCAAGGAGTCACACTTTCTACTGTAGAAAATTGGTTCTTGGAATTTGAATTAAAAAAAAGTTTAAAAAAGTAGATTTAATTACATGGGATGAGGGTTCTATGATCCCAAAATAGCCTTAAATTAAAATATTCAAATAAAACGTCCAATGACAGTTGGTAAATAATTAAAAACAACGTCCAATGGTGGAATTTATTAAAAAACAAAACGACGTTTCGGCCGTTTGGACAACGTCCCGGCCCTCATCAGGTACAAAAATCTATGAGTAACAAAATTCTTTGCAATACAAATTTAAGTAAAATATCATAAACGCAAATTCAGTTACATGTATAATATACCTCTGACTCTTACGAAAAGGATGTAAAATCGTAATGTAGTCAAAGTTTCAAGCTAAGTGGCTTTTATACCCTGCACATACACAAATGACATAGTACACGCACGTAATACAATCGAATAAGAATCGCAAGCAGTTCCTTGAGACGCACATAAACAGTTCATGTTTTCCTAATACTATGAATGAAAGGGGTCCTCGAATCATGTATATAAAGTTAGTCACCTTTCTTAATTGACATAACGAGAGACCTATAACAATCTTTCAATTTTTCTGTATCTTGTTGTCTATTAATATTATTATTAAAGTAATGTACATTTAACATTTCGGAAAAAAGGCGCTTTTTGTAATTTTGTTCTATGTCTAAAATTTTAATATTATCAAAATTAAAATTATGTGTAAATTCAATGCTATGTTGTGATAGTACCGATGTATTCTTTTTTTTCTCGATGTCTCTTTTGTGTTCTGTCATTCTTAACTTTAGAGCTCTCGATGTTTGACCAACATAACAGCAGTTGCAATTCGCACATGGTATGTGGTAAACGACATTTTTTTTATCGAGTGGCTCAGTTACATCTTTTCCAAGTGAAAAGATCGATTTTAATTTATTGTTTAAACTGTATACAATACCAATGTGAAGCTTCTTACAATAATATTTAATATGACTATGCAAGTGGGGAATATACGGTAATGATAAGATTAATTTATAATTATTTT
>NW_019384242.1:511308-537817 GCF_000648655.2 Copidosoma floridanum | reverse complement strand
ATGTGCGAATTGCAACTGCTGTTATGTTGGTCAAACATCGAGAGCTGTAAAGTTAAGAATGACAGAACACAAAAGAGACATCGAGAAAAAAAAGAATACATCGGTACTATCACAACATAGCATTGAATTTACACATAATTTTAATTTTGATAATATTAAAATTTTAGACATAGAACAAAATTACAAAAAGTGCCTTTTTTCCGAAATGTTAAATATACATTACTTTAATAATAATATTAATAGACAACAAGATACAGAAAAATTGAAAGATTGTTATAGGTCTCTCGTTATGTCAATTAAGAAAGGTGACTAACTTTATATACATGATTCGAGGGCCCCTTTCATTCATAGTATTAGGAAAACATGAACTGTTTATGTGCGTCTCAAGGAACTGCTTGCGATTCTTATTCGATTGTATTACGTGCGTGTACTATGTCATTTGTGTATGTGCAGGGTATAAAAGCCACTTAGCATGAAACTTTGACTACATTAAAAACAAAAAAAAAGAAATCTAACGCGCGATAGCACTACCTTAATAGTGGTGTGAAAATGTGCTGATTTTCTAGGAATAAGGGGCTTTTAAAACTGTAAGAAGAGCTAAAACAGAAAATATAAATTTATCAGGGGGCTGAGGGGATGGAGGGGGGCTAAAAAAAATTTAACCTTACAAAAATATTGTTAAAACTGATATTTTACCTTACTTAGAGGCGGGGCTGAGAGGGAGAGGAGGAAGGGCTGAGGGGCTCATAAAAATCGAGTGGGGGGGCTGAGGGGGTTGAGGAGAGGCTAAACAAAAATTTAACCTAATAAAAATAACGTAAGAACAGTGAGATCGTTACCTTATTTAGAAGGTGGCTGAGGGGGAGAAGAAGGGTGCAGGGGGGTTGTGTGGAATGACTGTCCAAAATCACTATATAATATAGGAAGATATATGTATATATACACTTGTGAATACATTTGGAATTTTACTGTTATATACATACGTACAATTCCAAATGTATTTACAAGTGTATTTACAGGAGGAGTAACAAACGTTATTACGAAGAACTGCTTGGAAGATCGCGCACAAGCACACACACACACACGCGCGCGCACACACACACAAATACGAGCGTGTGTGTATATATACCCTTCTGAGCAGTTTTTTGTAATTACATTTGTTACTTCACTGTTAAACACACTTGAAAATACGTTTGGAAATCTACTTTATATGTTTATGAATAGTGACTTATGCGGACAATCACGTGTGTGTAAGGGTTATTATGAGGACAAAAGTAGAATTGTGTGGAAGTCCACATAATTCTACCATGTTATTAATATATATATATATATATATATATTAGAAGCACGTAAAGTCCGCATAATTCACTACGTATAAACATATATATACACATATTAAAAATATAAAAGAGCAATTTATAAAAGTAAAGATAAAACTGTATAAGTACGCAGCTGTAGGGTGATCAGTATTGATTTAGAATTTTTTTCTTTGTTACTTGTAAATATACGAATATTAATGTTAACACATAACAGCTTAAGTCAACGAATTAGAGTTTTTATTTGACTTGAAAAAAAACTAAAAGTATTTTTTGTACTTTAATTCTTTTGTATAGTATTGCATGGTATTGTAAATAATAAAAACGTACGGGTATTATATACTCTTCAGGTCCACTATAGTCAACATTCGACGCTAAAGAGTTCAAGCTATACTTGTCTCTCGCTAGCTCAAGATTCGACCCCTGACGTGCCAAGCTTTGAGCTCCAGTGTCCTCACTCTTGACATTGCACAGCTCGCCTACGCATGGAACGGTGGTTGTAACAACTTTGACATGAGCGCTGCTGATGTTTGCCTCCTTACATTTTTCATTTGTTTTGAAATGTGACAGTACGTATTTTGGACCAAGACGTGTGGAAGTCAGTACTGTAGTGACTCGAAACTATTTAAATTCTAGCAGCCATAAAGCGTTCAAGCTTTTATAAGTCAAAATTTCCTTGCGTGTAATTTATTAAAATATTCGTTTACATTTTGCTCCTTGGGTGGCAGTTGAATACTAAATAGTGTTTTTGCTTGTTGTCCAAAAACGAGTTCGTGTGGTGAGTACTTCGTACTTTGATGGTCCATTGCGTTCATGAGTGCATGCACATCAGTAAATGTTCATCCCCGTTATTATTTCATTCTACATAGGCCTTGATGTACTTTGTGAGAGTATGATGCATACGTTTGATAGCACCGTTTGTTTGTGGGTGGAATGCTGTGCTGCCCATTTTCTCTATTTTTAACAATCTTGTGAGTTCGTCCATGCTTATTTTGTTCATAAAATGAGTACCTTGGTCCGATAATAAATGTTCCGGCGGCCCAAAATAAGCTATAAAGTTATCTGTAATCGTTCTTACCGTTTTCCTAGTTGTCGTTTTTTTTATAAGGGCGAGGACGATAAATTTTGTTAGCCAGTCTTGCATGGATAATATGTGTGTACTGATTTTCTGAGGGTTTATTGATGGACCCGTAGAAGTCTACAGAAATCTTTTCAAACGGTCTACTCTGTGTGTCAATGATAACCATGGCTTATTTTGTCTCTGCCCTTTACATGCATGTGCATTGTTTTTATTTTACTTGCATTTGTCGTTTTAGCTTTTCCTACAATTCTTTCTTCGTTGTTCATGCGTGTTGGAGTAATATATTCTCTTTCGTGCAGCTCATTTATGACCTCTGTGTTGAGTACCGCTTTTGTTATTGTCTTATACGATAGATTGTCTAAGTATTTGAACGGGTGGCCCTCGATCTTGTTCAGTTTTTGAGGTAGGGGTAGATCTCCCCTTGCCTTGGTGCCCACGGTAAAAAGTCAGTTGGTAACCGCATCCTACACACTCTATACTTTCCCATCGATGGTAGGTGTGGGGCTGTCGTGTCCCCTGATCTTTTATTTTTACTATCTGCTTCACGAAGCACTTCATTAAAATCATTGCTCTCCTCTTTGTCCTGTACTTCGACGTGGTCAAAGCCGTCTTCAGCCCCTGTTACTGGTTGTATGTTTTCTTCAGTTGGTTTTCCAATGTTCTTGTCTATGCTAGTTTCTTTCTCACTTGGTTTTTGTTTCACTCCTAGCTACCTCTCAACATTTTTTCCCCGTTTTTCCCAATCTATCTTATTGCGTTTTTTTCACTTTTTTGGTCTTCCTGGCTGCTGCTTAAGTAATTTTCTACCGGCGCTTTTTTTGGCTCACAATTTACTGTTTGGGGGACTTTGTATAAGAGAAGCATATTGTGTGTTTTCACCAATTTCCTCAAGATGTAAGTGATAAAACTTTCTATCATTTGTTGAGATGTAATAGGCGTAAATATAACTCCCATAAGTGTGCCAGGTGAGTACAAATACTTTCTTTGAACTGTTGGGGAAATAGACATATGCAATAATCATTCCCGCATGCTATTCGCGATTCCAATATTTCTGCTGCCTTGTTTGGCTCTGTGCATTTTTGAAAAAAAATTTGAATTGCGCAGCATTGCTCGCAGGTCTCTGGTCGATAGTTTGAGACCAAATAAAAATGTAAGGCTGTGAAACAAACAGTTTCCAGGTCGGTCGGATAATATTTCTGACATTTTTGCCAGGAAACTATCAGGTTGTGCGCATTCACAAGTTTCCCTTCGCGTTTTGTCTCTTAGATACTCCAACCATCGATCTGGTAACATGGCGGTCTCTAACGGTACATTGGATTCTTTTTTTGCTTGGTTTTCACACTCATCTTTTTTTTTCATCTGTGGTGCCACATTTTCCACGGATTTGATCTCGTTAGGCTCTCATACGTCAATCCTTATTCCTGGCCTGCCTTTAACGTCGAATCTTTTGATATCAATTATTACTTGGGCCCGAAGTTTATCGGATTTGCTTTCCAATAGATATTGTACATCTCGTCTTTTTTGTGCTCTTATGTCCATTAAAGGGTTAGTATTTTTCTCCGTGTATCATTTTCTTATCTTGGCAGTTTTTTATTTTTCATTGATAATTTCTGAATATGTCCGTGTGTTTGCCTTTTTTGGTGTGTCACAATTTGCTATTATTTTCTTTGACGGTTTAGTTATTTGTGATGGGACTAAAAATTATGGTCTCATTCTGCATAGTGTATTAAGCTGTTGTTTACGTACTTTCCGTGATTTAATTCGTCTCTCCAGTATTTCGGGTATACTAGTAGCTTTTATTCTCCTTCTTAATACTAGCTCTTTTGTTGAGTAGCCTGATTTTCAATTTTTAGGCCCTTACGAAATGGGCTTTTCTCTCTTTGTGATGTTTGGCACTACTACGCCATTCCCATCTCTTTACACCTGCCGACCCTGTGAGCTTTCTTTTTCTGGCACCTCTGATTCCAAATCAGCATCCTCCTCCGAGACTACGTAATCATGTATACTGTCCTGGTTATATCTCGGTCGTTTATCTTCTTTTCTCTCGTCGTTGTTAGGTGCTTCTGGGCTTGTACATTCGATTCTCACCTTTTTGGGTTTTCCTTGGTTTTTTTTTTTTTTTATTGCTCGAACTTTGAAAACTCTAGCCAGGAGTCCATCGCTGTTGCCTTTCCCTCTGTTTTCCTGCTGATCGGCTAGTTCATACAGCTCTTGTTTGTTATGACCAAGCGATGTATGACTTCAAATTCATAACCTCGAAGTTCCACTTAAGTCTATTGAACCAGATGTCTGGTTTTCTTGATAAGTGGAAATATTTCAGGGGATCACTGTGAATTTACGTCCATATAAATAAAGTCTTAATTGCTTCTTCGCGAATACCATTGCCAACAGCTCCTTATCATACGTAGCATAACGAAGCCCTCTTTTAAACAACATGACTTGTATCAGCATAGTCTGTCCTTTCTAATCTCACCCAGACTAGATTGCGCCTAGTGCATAGTCCTATGCATGTCGTCACGATAAAGAGTTTTACCAAATCTGGGGCGATGAGCACAGGTCCACTACACAGTGTATCCACGAGGATTTTGAGCGCTTGCTCCTTTTGGTCACCCGATTTTAATTCAGTGCCCACGTTCTAAAGTCTTGATAGAGGTTAGGCAATTTGTGCATAATTTGATAAATCGCCAGTAGTAGCTTACGAATCCGAGAAACTGTTTTACAGTAGAACCTCGATCATCCGACTGCTTGATTATCCGACCACTGATTTGGTTTATCCGACCACTAAATTATCCGACCGTTAGGGTGATAGATATATATTATATTTGAGTACTGTCACCACCGTAAGTGATAATATATTTTTGCAAAAATTGCGAGCATGAAGCACGTTTTAAGTATGTACGTGAAAACGCGGGTTCGTTTGAGTTGTACGAGACTTGAGTCCGGGTATACATACGTTTCTGCTGCTCGCCACGGGTGTCTCAGTGCGCAAGTGTACCAACCTATAATCGGAGCTTACGTCGAACAGCGCACTACTGCGTACAGGTCTGGACAGGAAGACTGGCTGTGCTTGTTGATTCGCGCATTGAGGCATTCGAAACAAGTGCAATGCAGGCGTCTCAAAACCGAGCACATTCATTTGTGTGTAGTTCGCTTACGAAGATTCTTTGGAGTTTTAATATTTTTTCACAGCGTGCTAATATAAATGTAAATATAAAATTGTTTTTCTTCTATTATAATTAAATTCGTCACTTATTTGTGCAATGGCGTCAACGTCAAGTCCTTTAACTCCCAAGCGAAAACGTAATGTGATTACGCTCGAAAAAAAGCTAGAAATCTTATCGAAGATAGATAAGGGCAAGACCCACGCATCTTTAGCAACCTTTTATGGTGTTAAGAAAAAAAACGATCACCGATATAAAAAATAATCGAGTAGCACTCACAACATTTGCGTCTAGAATGGATAGCGATGACGGAGTAAAGAAAAGAAAAGTAATGAAAAATGCGAAAGATAAAGAACTGGATGACGCTGTTTCAACGTGGTTCGCACAAAGGCGCAACTTGGGAGAACCAATTTCAGGCCCACTTTTGTGTGAGAAAGCTCTTGAATTAAATACAAAACTTGGTGGATCAACATATTTTAAAGCCAGCCTTGGGTGGCTCCACAATTTTAAATCTAGGCATGGAATACGTGAATTGCAAATTCGAGGTGAAACATTATCAGCAAATTCCAGTGCAGCTGAAGAATTCAAGAAAACGTTTGAGACATTTTTAGAAAAAGAAAAGTTCTCTCGTGACGACGTTTATAATGCAGACGAGACCGGTCTTAACTGGAAATCACTGCCAAGGAAATCGCTTGCATCTCGCCAAGAATCTGCCGCACGAGGTTTCAAAGTGTCAAAAGAAAGAGTAACTGCTATGACATGTGCTAATGCTGCTGGGACTTATAGATTGCCGTTGCTGCTAATAGGAAAATCCAAGAAACCACGGTGCTTTAAGGAAGTTAAAAACTTACCTGTGTCTTATAAAGCGCAAAAAAGCGCCTGGATGGACGCGAAACTATTCGTCGAGTGGTACACGAATGATTTCATAACTATCGTTAAAAAATAGTGACAGACTGAAAAAAAAACTGGTAAAGTTCTGCTCCTTCTAGATAATGCACCGTCACATCCATCCGCCGAAACCCTGAATTCGATCGATCCGGACTTTCAAGTGATGTATCTCCCGCCAAACGTCACATCTTTAATCCAACCCATGGATCAGGGAGTCATCGAAAAAATGAAACGAATGTACCAGAAGCAAGTTCTAAGACGACTTCTTTTGAACGAAGGCACTGAAGACGGTGTCATTGAATTTTCCAAGTCATTAAATTTAAATCATTGTTGCTGTATGATAGCCGATGCATGGGACTCTTTGACTGAAGACAATCCACGAAATGCTTGGAAAAAATTATGGATTCTTCCTAAAGTTACAGCAACAGTGGAAACAGCGGAAACAGCAGAAACAGCAGAAACAGTAGAAGCAGCGCCGGAACCTGAAAAAGAGGCTGAAGAAGAACCTGAAAAAGAGAGGGAGAGTAACACAGAGAAAAGTGATCTTGACGAATTCGCTTCTTTAATCGGCAATATTCCAGGATTCGCGGATTGTGATAAAGATGATGTCGAAGACTGGTTAAACCACGACGCTAATGATCAAGGGTATCAAATTTTAGACGATGATGAAATTGTTTCATCAATAAAAAATCTTTTACTTTTCTTCACTTTTACTTTTTTTTTTAAAAACTGACATTTTTTTGGGTTCAATCGTGAGGCAGATGCTAATTGTTTGAATAGTTTCATAAATCGCCTCCAGTGTTCTTTTAAGTTCGGGGGCAAAGACCATTATTTCGACAAGATATACTTCTCTTTCATGGCCTTGTAACCCCACGAGTGCTAATGCAATTGCCTTTAGAAATGTGTTTGGCGAGTCCTTGCACCCTACTAGCATTCTTTCGTATTGATAATGCCTGTCTGGGCCCGAAAATGCCGTTTTATGTGCATCATCTTCGTGTATTTCCACCTGGAAAAATCCCGATTGGAGGTCCGCTACCGTAATTTAACGTGCTGACGCTAGGTTCTCAAAGTTGTCACTCTGAAACGGCAGCAGATAACATGAGCTCACTGTAACTTGTTTTAGTAGTCGAAAATCTGTGACTGCTTTCACTCTTTTTTCATTGTTTGGCCCTGATTGCTTTGCCACTATCCAGGTAATCCAGCTAGATGAAGAGGTGGAGAGTTCAATTATTCCTTGTTCGAACATTTTCTTTATTTCGATTTTCATTTGATCCCTTATCGCAGGCGGATATTTGTATATTTTTGCCGTGATAAACTTATCCGACATCGTTGTAATCCGATGCTTTAACAGGTGTATTACCTTGAGAGGTTCGTCGTCAAGACGGAACACCTCAGGGTTTGATTCGGTTTGTCTTCTCGCATGCTCTTTTTTTTCATGGTTACAGTCGGCTGTGCCTACAAGTTGCATTATTTTTCCACCCGTTATAGTTTCTTTAGTTCCTCTTTATGTTTGGTAAAATTTTTCATTTTTCCTTTGACGTCAGTGTTTTCATTAAATAACTTTATTACTGTTTCCGCATGCTTTTCATATCGTTCCTTTTAACGTCTTTTAAGTGCTTCTATTAAATTTCTAAGTATTTTAGCGGCTCCACTTCTGGAACAGGCACATATTTTATCTCGTCGATCATATTAATTCATTCTGCAATTACTTTCCCTTTATTGTATGTAGCTATAAAGTTTCCAAATAATATTCCTTCCTCCATCTTTGGCAGGGGTATCCAGCCATTTTCTGCATTATTCCTACTTGTCTTTATTCACGCATAAATAATTTATTTCTATCTTGCAGGTATTTTAAAACACCCCGGCTTCGACAGTCATATTTCTACGACATCAAATCTAATCACATCTTCGGCGGTGCTTATTTGCCTCCGATATCACTTAAAGGTATGCTACCCTATGATTTTTCCTACGTCAATTGGGAAGTCATGGGGAACAACATGTAGTGTGCACTGCAATCCATGCAGTTGTGCTTTTACTGTGCCCAATGTTTTGCGTGCTCTATGAGTCATGCCGATGATGGCAACTCGATACCTACTGTTTATTAGCATGGCTGTACTAAGAAAATTTTCCTTTGTAATCGAAATCTCTGTGCCTGCATCCACATAAAAAGTCGCCTTTTGATTCCTTTTCTGTGGACCCTGAACTGGACTGGTGGTGGCCTATGACCTGTTCTCGCAAGTTTGATAGTTATCTTGGGAAGCTGCCCTATTTCTTCTTTACACTCTAAAAGCTTTGGTTCGTCATTCTCTACATTTGTGTCCAGCGTCTTTGTCAGATTACTCTTTTTGCGGGCTCTCCTGCCGTTTCTTGTGCGTTTATGACTCTGATGTGTATAAGTGTTCTCGTACTCTGCTGTAGAAAGCTCTTTTTATCCCTGCACTGCGTAAGTACTAGGGCTGTCATGGTGCGTTTCTACCTGCACTATTTCTTGCTCTATCGTTTGCGGCCTCTCTCACACACATTTTTCCTCGCCAAACACACTTCTTTCTGCCTCTTTCTCTAGTTCATGTACGACGTTTGAGAACCACGCCGAATATCCTGCGAGTTCAAAGCCGAGGATGGCTCTTTTCTGTTGTCTGGGACGTATGCACCGTTTTTCTGCTGCAGTGGACTTCTGTCCTATGGTGGTCCGTTTTGAGCGAAATCCTTATTACAGCCGTCTCTGCTATCTTGATTTTATAGTCGTTTTCATAACGGTTGAATGTGTTCCTTTTGTTATTATTGCGTGAGTCCCCATTGCGGTGGTTGCCATTATACATATTACCTCTGGGGTTGTATGTGAGTATTATACTTGTCACTATTATTATTATTTCCGTCATATGGCTCCATTGGGCCATTATTCTCATAACTCTTGAAATAACCATTGTAATTATTGTTATTAAAATTTTCATTCATGCCACTATAGCCCCTATATTTATAGGCCTTCTTGTCGCTAGGAGTGATAATTACGGGTTGGTTATGCCCCTCGTTTCACTGTCTCTACTCTTTCTCCCTGTCTTGCTTGCGTGAGCGGCTGTCTCTCGCATAATGTCCCCGTTTCTGACAATAATTGCAATTTTCCTTTCGTTCTTTTCCGTTATTTCTTAAAGTCTTCCTGTCGTATATCAACGCTAGTAGTTTTTGGTATTCTTTACGTCAATTTTCGGTTCGGCCGTAGTAGTATATGCAGCGTTTTTTGTTTTCCACCGCTACTTCTTTCGCTCCACTAGTGATTTCCGTTATTTTTTCGACCTTTCTCGCCAGGTTTACTAGTGGCGTAATGGCCCCCACTCGGTTGTTGCCTTATTGTGTGTGGGCAGTGCACTTACTGATATTGCGTACCGTAAACTAATATCGCTTTCAATTTTTAGCGCATGTATGAATGCTTTCTATAGTGCTCTCGGGTAAGAGCTCGCTAACTTCCAACTAAAATTTAAATAATCTATATACCTCAGATTCCAAGGTTGCTTTTAGCGTCTGTTTTGGAATTTGGGGAAAGTATGGGTTCAAATCGTACAACACCGTTAATTTATTATATAATTGTTAAACTCATCCACTGCAGTAATATATTGCTTCGCTGCCTTCTTTTGTTATTATTTTTGATTTTATCATGAGCAAGTCTGCGTTGTTAATGCTGCAGTATCTTTTTGACAGCTCTCTAATGAACTCTCAAACTGTTCTAAACTGCGTTAATCTTGGAGCAAAACGTTCTGCTGCTTTTCCTTTCAGTCTATTCGCCAGGGTGCCTAAAAAAAAATTCGTCTTCTGGTGTTATTGTTTGTGCAACCATTCGCACCATTTTCTCGAATAGCGGTAGGTTGATTGGATCCCCGTCGGAAAACGGAATGTTGCTCGTCATACGGCTAAACATGGACAGAATGTTTTGTTGCGCGTTCTGCAGTTCGTGTAGGTAGTCATGGTTGCGTGTAGTCTGTGTATTTTCTGAATATAGGGCCATAGTTGGTGCTATATAACCCCGTAGTCTATTTCTTCTCGCATCAGAATCAGCCTAATTTGTGTAGTTATTAGTTGGCAGTGGTATCGTTGCCATAAACGCGGCTTCCTCCATTCTTTCAAGTTTATCGCTTATATCTTTTATTCTAGTCATTCTAAAATCAGTAATTCTGGTTTCCCCGGCATGTTCCATTGAGTCGGCAGTAAATTTGCTTGTTCCATTCGAGCCCCGTATATTTCTGTAGTTCCGATGGTATTTCCTGCGATCCACTTTTCTGTTTGTAGGATATATGTTCCTTTGTATGTCGTGAAACTTGGCCCTGGGATCACTACTCATTGGCAGCGAATCTCGGGTTATTCCTGTAGCCGCATTACGTAACGAATTTACTCTTTCTGCATGTTTTAGCATAGCTTTTAATGTCAAGAATAGGCCCATTATTTTCACTTTCGTATTTTCATCTAGGGCATCAAGTATCTCACACCATTACGGTTCTATTTCTAATTTCAGAATTTGCTGTCTTGTATTTATCTGTTCTCCTCTTTCAACTATTTTGCTTATCTCCGTTCTGTTATCATTTATTTCTTTCCCGCTATTCGCAACGTTATAGCTGGTACCCCCAAAGAGTGGCATGTTCGCTGTGTCTGTAGCTTGGGTTTTCTCGAATGTATCAGTTTGACTTACGTGACACACTCGGGCCTTATTTGAAAAATTAAGCTTGCCCCGAGTCAGTACAGTATAGTGTAAACGCGTGGGTTTACTGTATCAGAAAAGATGATGATTAGGGTCGTGAATTTTTGTGTTATGACTCACTTATTTTTCTCTCGATTTTAGAACTTTTTTCATCACGTGAATCGTTTTCCCAATAAAAATTTTACTAGTTTAATGCGTCTCAAGTCTGTTATGTAGCGTGATTTTTGTTTCGGGGTTTTACGGAAAAAAAAAACGAAAAGGGAAAGTAGACGAAATACTATATACATAAAGTACCCAAAACCAAATCTTCACTTCAAAAGTGCCTCTCCAATTTTTCCTCGGAAGTAAGAGATAAAAGTAATTTTATTACTGTTGAGCATATTGTACATTGATATCAACGTATATATATGAAAGATGGACTAGGGGCGCCATCTCTGTTGGATTGCAATTGTATAATATTTGTGGACACTTGGCGCTCGAACGCGAGCGCAAGATAGATCTTGTCTGTCCATCGAAGCATGCGGTCATGCATGCAAGTAGCCGTTTGTCGTTGGCTGTAATTTGTATCGGTCTTATAATTATACTATTTCTCCATTAAATCTTCTTAACTATTACAAGGTGTGTTTGCTCATTTCCCGATCCACGGAATAAATTCATGAA
The DNA here is from genome assembly GCF_000648655.2 of Copidosoma floridanum. The sequence continues at coordinate 526,027 of NW_019384242.1, read as the reverse complement.
TATATCAACATGGTAGCTGCACGGTGGTTACATGCGATTAAAGTGTAAATCTAACACTGAAAATAGAGAAAAAGTTCTTGTAAAAGTGTACCGTTGTCATTCAGGTGAACCGTTCAAGTTTTAAAATTAAAGATATTATATGTCAGCAATCACAGATAAAAAAAATGTCAATCTAACACTAAGAAGATTCAATAAAATTTTGGTGACTGTGATCAAAGACATACTGGTTTTGAAAGAGTATATTTTTAAGGAGAGAAATGAATAGAAAATCTAGAAGATTCAAGAGAAGAAATTAGCAGTTCCAAAATGGCAAAATTTTTAATTCCAGTGTGCATAATCAAGATTATGCATAGTGGAAAAAATGAATAACGATGTTTGTAAAGTTAAAGAAATGTGCAACGGTGACAAAAACAAAAAAGTATCTACGGACAAAGAAGACAAATGGACCGAAAACGTTTTGTTGGCCATGAATTAAATTTACAGTGCTATTTTAAATAAGCAGCTAGAATTTGTACGTGATTTAGATACGGCGTCCAAGATTACGAAAAAGTTTGATGCTACTTATTTAAAGGAATCAACAGCTTTGCAGATAATATGCTAGTATAAGCTAAAGAAAATCAGGTTAAAGGATTTTCAAGAATCATCAGCTTTTATTAGTGAATTTGAAAAATCAGTGAACGAATTATTTATTGAGAACATTAACAGAATCGTATAGTTATGATGGCGATTTAATAGACACGTTAAAACCGGAAGATCAAACAGTTAGTTATGTGATCGATAAAATAGAAATGTTGGAAATTAAAAATAAAAATAAAAGTGCTAGTATAAGCGTAAAATCGCATACTTTCGTGTCGAAATCAACCCTAACGAAAAGTTAGCAGGACTCCCACGCTAGTTAGCTGGATCCTATGTGAGTTGCCTAGGATTGTAATGGGGCTCTATGTGGGCGCTAACTGGGGACGAGAAAGTTATCGTCTACTTAGCTTTTCCTTGTATGCATCGAAAGATTCGAGAGCGGAGAGGTGTATGTATATATATTCGGGGACAGCTGTATAACTATGTATATTGCAGATTGTATGTATGTATTAAAAAGTGAAGCAGTAATTACTCATATTAAGTATTAAATACAAAGATTTACTCAAGTTTCATTATTTTTATAAATTACTACGGGTGACAAAAAATAGCCTTTATTGTTGTTAAATTTAAAAAGAGTTCGTGAGTAAATAAAACTTTGAAGCGTGAAATAATTAATGAAGTGGGAGTATTTAATAATGAAAGTAATTTGCAAATAAATTATGCTAATGTATGTCATTACGAATTAGACTTTTATGCGTCGCCTACATTAATTACTAAATTTTATTTTCATACCTCTCTTTATTTTTCTAATCCCGTCTTTTATAGGTTAATTGGGATGCCAATATGTGCCCCACATAATGCCCCATTACACTGCGCTATCTACCTCTATGTGTTTACCCTGGTTGGACCTACATAAGTAACTACGTAACCAATGTAGGGCCAACATGGAGCCCTCTTAAGCTTTCCGATCGGATAAAGGTCACGAAAAACAAGAAAGAGTCTGTTACGGCTATGGTGAAATTGGACATTTCAAGAAATATTGCTCGAATGTAAAGAATGCTGGCTATGGAGGCCGAGCATAGAGGGGTGGACGCCAATAATTTCATGGAAACAACACGGAACAAGGAGCATCAAGAGGCAGAGGCAGATGCAGAGGCTCGAGCGGACAATGAGGCAGAGGCTACGCGTCGCAACAAGAAATGTGTCAGCAAGGCAACAGCTCGTTCGGCGCCTTTTCTGCGAAGATAGTCAAGTCTACAGGAATGCATAGTGAAGCGCAAGGTAAACGTATTGACTGGCTTTTAGATAGTGGTTGTACTGATCATGTGATAAATTTAGATGCTGTTTTCGTCAATTTTATTGAATTAAAAAATTCAGTAAACGTTAATATAGGAGACGGTAAAAGTTTAAAAGCGACTAAAAAAGTAAAAATTATGAGTTATTTTGAAGTGTGCGATAAATCAGAGAGAATTGAAATGTCTAATGTATACTATGTTGAAGAAATGGAAGAAAATGTAATAAGTTTATCAAAAGTTACAGATAAAAATAAAGTTGCTCAAAATAATATGGCAAAAATTTATAACAGTGAAGTTGCGCTTTTAACTGTCACGTATAAAACAGATAAATTGTACAGAATGCCAACTGGAATTCGAAATGATCATAAGATTACCGTTAATACTTTGAGTACCGAAAATAATGATAAAATTGTTTTAAAGGAAAAATGACATCGTATTTTGGGACACGTAAGCTTTAAATATTTGAATGCTTTATGTAAAAATTAATTAGCGGAAGATCTGCCAAAAGAAATAGAAAGTGATTATGATAGAATGTAAAACGCGCTAATTGTGTGGAAAATAAAATGCACAACCTACCACTTAGAAATAATAGACAAACGACCAAGGAAATTTTAGAAATAGTACATACTGATCTGAATGGGCCACATGATACTACCGAATTGAATGGGGAAAAATATTTTTTAACTTTTATTGACAACTCTAGTAAAATAGCTAGAGTATATTCAATTTGATCAAAAGAACAAGTCTATAACTGTTTTGTGTCATTTATGAATGAAGTTGAAAATACTACCACAAAAGAATTAAAAAATTGAGGTGTAGTAACGGTAAAGAATATATGAATGAAAAATTTCTGATTTAGTAAAAGAAAAAGGAATAAGTCTAGATGTATGTCCACCATTTAAGCACCAATTAAATGGTACTACCAAAAAATCCCATAGGAGCATTATGGAAGTTGTATGTGCGACAGCAAGTTTAAAGATCAGGACATTTGCAATTACTGCTGATTTAAAAACCCCTTTGGAGTTGTTCTTTGGTGTAAAAACCTTATGTTAATCATTTAAAAATGTATGAAAGCAGAGTATTTGTACGTGTGTCTGAACAGAGACGAAGGTCTACATGGGATAGAAAAGCAGATTTACGAATTCTTGTAGGTTATGAGAACGTAGGATATAGAGTTTTGAGAAACAATAGGATTATCGTAGCAAGACGTGTTCATGTGATTGAAAAAGATGAATATTGTATTGTATTATAAAATAGTGAATTAAAAAATGAAAATGAAATTGTAGATGACAAATCTGAGTCAAGCGACGAATTTGAAGATGCTGAGTACAAAAACGACAATGATTTTACTAAGAGAGAAAATGAATGTCAAAATCAAAAAGAGAACAATGTTAACAGCAGATCGAAAAAAAATGTAAAGCGTCCAAAATAATATGATAATAACTGTGTATATAAGACGATTTATGTGAATTACGGTAGTACAGAAAATTCGAAAAGTGTTGACAAAGCGATAGGAAGTCTTGAATCTAATAATTGGAAAAAAGCAATGAAAAAAGGAAATTGATTGTTTCAATAAAAATAAGACTTGGATATTTAAAATACGACAGTTTTAGATGTAAAATGGGTAATTCAAAAAAAGGGTGAAAAAACAAATTCAAAGCTAGGTTAGTGAATAGAGGGTTATTGGCAAAAGGAAATTATTGCTGATATTTATTCTCCTGTAGCTAAGATGCAAACTTTGGAAATTTTGTTATCGTATAGTTGCCAAGAAGGCTTAATTATTGATCAGATAAATGTTGAAACTGCGTATTTAAATGGGGAAGTCAAATCAAAGGTATATATATGTCAAACAACCACAAGGCTTTGACAATAATTCTAATAAAATATGTAAATTGAAAAAAGCATTGTATAGTTTAAAACAGTCAAAGAGTCATAGAGCTTGTTTTGAATGTTTTGATGAATTTATAAAAAACATACCATTTAAAAAAAGTAAAGTAGACAATTGTTTACATTCTTTGAGCAATGAAAAAGATTTAACTTGCAATAATTTATTTATTACTGATCTGTTAGTTTGTTGTAAAAGTCGAAAGACTATTGAAGTGAATAAGAGAAAATTGTCAAAAAGATTTTGCATGAAGAATTTTGGAAAAGTAACAGATTATTTAGAAATAAATATTAGTTATAACGTAAAGAAAAGTGTAATTTTTTTGAGTAAAATAAGTTATATTATATCTTTAGCAAATAAGTACAATATAGAAAATGCTAAATTATTTGATACACCAATGAAAATTAATTTAAAGCTAGAACAATGATTTGAAGTTCAGGCACGAGACCTGATATAAGTTATAGCATCAATTATTTAATAATAGAAGCCGTCCAATAACAGTTAGTTAGTAATTAAAATAGCGTTCAATGGTGGAACTATCAAATTTTGTATTTATTGAAAAACAAAACGACGTTTCGGCCGTTTGGACAATGTCCCGGCCCTCATCAGGTACAAAAATCTATAAGTAATAAAAAGTTCTTTACACTACAAATTTTAATAAATACAATAAACGCTAATCAATTAAAGTGTATAATATACCTCTGACTCTTACAAAGGGGATGTAAAATCATAATGTATTCAGAGTTTCAAGTTTTGTTGCTTTTATACCCTGCACACAAACCAATGACATAATATACACACACAATACAATCAAACAAGAATCGCAAGCAGTTCCTTGTGAGACATACGTAATCAGATCATGTTTTCCTAATACCATAAATGAAAGGGGCCCTCAAATTATGTACATAGAGTTAGCCTCCTTTCTTAATTGACTTAACGAGAGACTTGTAACAATCTTTCAATTTTTCTGTATCTTGTTGTCTATTAATATTATTATTGAAATAATGTATATTAAACGTTTCGGAAAACAGACGCTTTTTATAATTTTGTTCTGTGTCTAAAATTTTTATTTTATCGAAATTGAAGTTGTGTGTGAATTCAGTGCTATGTTGTGATAGTACAGATGTATCCTTTTTTTTCTCTATGTCTCTTTTATGTTCTGCCATTCTTAATTTTAAGGCTCTCGATGTTTGACCGACATAACGGCAGTTGCAATTTTCACATGGTATGTGGTAAACGACATTATTTTTATCAAGTGGCTTAGTTACATTTTTTTCAAGTGAAAAGATCGAATTCAATTTATTGTTTAAACTGTATTTAAGACCAACGTAAAGCTTCTTGCAAAAATATTTAATAGTACTGTGCAAGTGGGGTATATACGGTAATTATAAGATTACTTTATAATTATTATTGTTTGTATTGCAAATGTCCATCATATTCATGTTTTTTAAGGTTTTTATTATTTTGTTTAAAAATTTTTGATAAATCTTTGAGCATAGTTGTAAGCTAGTAAAAATTCATTGATTAATTTTAAATTATCGTTATAAAATAGAGTGTCTGCTACCTTAATGAAAAAGTTTACTAATGTGTAAATGATACCTATTTTATGTTGTATTGGACGGTGGGAGAAAAAATTTAAGTATTGGCCTAAATGTGTGAGTTTTTGGTACCAATTAGTTAGCACTGTGCTATTTTGTTGAATAATGATTTTTAAATCTAAGAAACTAATGCTGTTGTTGTTGTATATCTTAACAGTGAATTGTAATTCCGGACAATAGCTATTAAAAATGTTTTTAGTATAGTTAATGTATTTAGTGAGCACACATATGAGAGTATCATCTACATACCGCACATACAGTGGAACATCAAAACACAACTTTTCTAAGCATGAAATTTCAAGTAAACGTATTACAAGATCACACAGTACTGGACTACAGGGACTGCCCATTGGAGAGCCAAAAACTTGTTTATAAAATTTCTTGTTGAAATGGAAAAAAGTTAAATTCAAAATCAAAGATACACCTGTGCAAAATTCATTCAGAGAAACATTTATTTTACCATTCAAGAATTTTCAAAAATGTCTAATTGCATTTATGATTAAGGTTTTACTAGTATTAGTAAATAAACTGACAACATCTAGACTAATAAAAGAGTGTTATCAGGTGGAATGATAATATTTTTTAATTTATTTTTAAACTAATAACTATTTTTTACAAGTGATTTTTTCAGTGAAATATTCTTCGTAAAAAAATCGGAAAGAAATTTTGAAAAAATATAAGTAGGTGAATTCAGTGTCGAGACAATGATAAGGATAGGAAAGTCTTTTTTGCGTATTTTACCACGTACCATGTGAAAATTGCAACTGCCGTTATGTCGGTCAAACATCGAGAGCCTTAAAATTAAGAATGGCAGAACATAAAAGAGACATAGAGAAAAAAAAGGATACATCTGTACTATCACAACATAGCACTGAATTCACACACAACTTTAATTTCGATAAAATAAAAATTTTAGACACAGAACAAAATTATAAAAAGCGTCTGTTTTCCGAAACGTTTAATATACATTATTTCAATAATAATATTAATAGACAACAAGATACAGAAAAATTGAAAGATTGTTACAAGTCTCTCGTTAAGTCAATTAAGAAAGGAGGCTAACTCTATGTACATAATTTGAGGGCCCCTTTCATTTATGGTATTAGGAAAACATGATCTGATTACGTATGTCTCACAAGGAACTGCTTGCGATTCTTGTTTGATTGTATTGTGTGTGTATATTATGTCATTGGTTTGTGTGCAGGGTATAAAAGCAACAAAACTTGAAACTCTGAATACATTATGATTTTACATCCCCTTCGTAAGAGTCAGAGGTATATTATACACTTTAATTGATTAGCGTTTATTGTATTTATTAAAATTTGTAGTGTAAAGAACTTTTTATTACTCATAGATTTTTGTACCTGATGAGGGCCGGGACATTGTCCAAACGGCCGAAACGTCGTTTTGTTTTTCAATAAATACAAAATTTGATAGTTCCACCATTGGACGTTATTTTAATCAATTATTCAAGTCGATTTTAAAATTGTTACAATGAAACGCATTTTAAGTACGGGATGAGAATTTTGAAATACGTAGACCTAACAAGAGATTTGAACCTAATGTACAAGAAAAATGATAATGCAGATATAGTAGATTGTTTTGTTGATTCATACAGGGCAGGTGACAGTCTTAATAGAAAATCTACATCGGGCTATGTTATGAGATTTTTAGGTAATGTGGTTTATTGGAAAGCGCGAAAAAAAATAGTGTAACAAAGTCCTCGACTTCAGCTGAGTATGTTGCTTTGTTAGAGGCTGTAAGTGAATCAAGGTTGATAAAAGAGTTGGTAGAATTTAGGTTAAATGAATCGATAAAAATTCATGAAGACAACTTAGGAGCTATAAGCATATCGAAATTTGAAAATTTTACTAAAAATTTAAAATGTATTGAGGTGCATTATCATTATATTTCTGAAAGTAGCTAAAAAGGAGGTATTGATGTAGTAAAAGTAGAATCAGAAAGTAAGGTAAATGTACCAATTGACAGATTATGTCCCAATTTACGAAACGTGAAACTATATATGCTACGTTACAACTTATATTACCAAAAAATTATTTTTAAGCAATTAATAGTTAATTTTAATATTTTTAAACTGAATAGGCTCGATGATTAAATTTAATTTAAATGAAAATTAATTTTTATGTATAATGGTTTTATAATAGGGACAGAATTAAACATAACCTAACTTATTTAGTTGTCCGTATTATGAAACGAACTTTTAAAATAAAATTCAATTCCATTACAACTAATTAATTGGCATGAAATGCAGTTGTATCAAAATAAAATCGTGTCATTTCAGCAACGTACTCAAAGTAACTTAAAATTAGTACCCACAAATTACTTTCTGAAGGAAGTTCCATAATTGAGACATGAATTATGAAACACTGCGACAAACCTTTTTAAATCCCAAGTTACTCAAGTTGAAGCGATTTAAAAAAACCAAAATTACTAGCATTTAAGCATGTCCGCTTTTTTTAAGACAATAGAGAAAAAAAAATGCGAAAAGTTTTTTCATAGTTGGTACTTTTAACTCAATATTGCAGATATTTTTACGAAATCTTTTGGGAAGTTGAAATTTGAAGAATTCAGAAATCTGTTAAATAGGGTTAAATGAATAAGTTCGAGTGGTATAAATGTAAGAAGGCGTGTTGAGCATATTGTACATTTATACTAACGAGTATGAAAATATATTGTATGTATGTATGACAGATGGACTAGGGGCGCCATCTCTGTTGGATTGCAATTGTATAATATTTGTGGATGCTTGGCGCTCAAACGCGGGCGCACGATAGATCTCGTCTGTCCGTCGAAGTATGCGGTCATGCATGCAAGCAGTCGTTTGTCGTTGGCTGTAATGTGTATTGTTCCGATAATTATATTATTTTTCTATTAAATATTCATAATTATAACAAGGTGCGTTTGCTCATTTTTATATCAATGGAATAGATCTATTAATATATTAACAATTACATATGTACTAACATGCTAGTCGATATGCACACTAGTACAAATAAAATTTTTGAGACCATTCCTTTTTAGCGCTCGCCGTTTGTCTGCTTGATAATGTGATAATCTGCAATTGGTACCTAAGTCCTGTTAGCTCTGGGCTGTTGTCACCACTGCTTGTAGACTAAGACCGGTACTTTCGTCTTTGATCGGATACTTGTCTGCTCGATTTTTAATCGTCGTATTCTGGCGGCACTGTACTTTGTGTGCTTTGCGGAAAAATTTTTTTGAAACGAGTAAAATAAAAGCAAAAAATTTCGACTCTTACCGTACGCCACACTTAGCACCTAATGTGTTACGTGGGAAAGAAATTGGTAAAGAGTTGCGTTACGAGAATGATCAATACTTACTACGTTAAAGACCTTTATTTAAGATACCACATTTATAAAATAAAGTCGCACGTGTGTTCCCTGAGGCTCGTCGTAGACTTCTCTGAAAGACCCTCTTACTGCTCGTTTTTCCCTCCTCTTGGCCCTAGGGCCCCTTGTTACGAGATTTAAGGAGAGGGAGGGTAGAGTCTTACCTATACTTCATCACGTTACAGTAGTATAAATATCAAATTTTTCTTATGTGAATAATTGAATTGAAAATAAATACATTGTCATTTTATTTGAATTTGCTTAACGCATACCTTAATTTGTATTGTTATAGAAAATAANATAATTTACTTGTTATTTAATTATCTATCGACCAGTGCTGGTAAAATAATCTGAGACCTATTTTTCATGAAGTCATATAGCAAAAAAGTGCAAAAATTGCCATTTAAAATTTTAATTCTGCAACATTAATTTATACATTTTTTAATAATAATTGTGGTCTATGTAACATCATTACCGTGCCAACCATGTGGAAAAACTGTATTCAATATTGTAAAATGCGTTTAACAATATGTTTTAATAATTTACTTTACGAATGAGCAGTTAAGTTATTTATCATTGATGCATGCTTGCCTAGAAGCACATTTAATTAATAAAATAAATACATTGTCATTTTATTTGAATTTGCTTAACGCATACCTTAATTTGTATTGTTATAGAAAATAATAACATTAATAATTAATAATTTATAATTGTTTTCCGCATACTTTTTTGAATTTCTCACCACATGACTGATCAACAAATCAGAGCAAATAGTTACTAGATGTTAAATATAAAATCAAAGTTTGGTGTTTTAGTGTGCTAATGAATATAATATTGATAACATTCAATTCTTTTGTATTACAATTTACTTTGTAAATTGACATAAAAATTTCTTCAAAACCATCTCAAAAATGTACAATAATAGTTCTGCAAAGCAAAAATGATTAAACAATTTATCTATAATACTTTTTCCGATGTAAAAATTGGTTGTCATTAATATATGTATTTTAATTAATTTGCTAAATATAATTTTAAACAAAACAAAATTCAAACAAATTCTTTATGAACTGAAATTTAGTTTTTGAAGAACTCTTAAGTCAAGGGTTAAATGGTTTTGTATTTTTTTGTATTCTTTTCTCTATTTTCATTTTTTTTATATGTTCTCAAGGAAAGTTTACAGCTACAGAAACAGTTAACAGTAACAGAAACGAAAACTAGAGTAGCTTTTAAGCAATTGATAATTTCTTGATTGTATAAAAAAAAAATTACAAAAATTCAAAAGCCAAGAATGACGTCAAAAAGATGTATGAAACCATGCCTCCAGTAAACTTTTGTTATGGTAATGTCAAGGATTGTCATTAAAAAGTTTCAGAAGTATCTGATAATGAAGTCAACAAATTCTTTACAAGTCTCTTTGAAGGTATACGAATAACAGCACTGGAAAAAAATTTATTAGCAGACAAGTATGCTGGCTAGATTAAAACGCGCATATAGAAGCATTTAGGCAAGATCCAATCCACTCACCCATTACCAATCAATACTGTTCAGCACTCATAAAAATTAGTCACATTTTTTAATATAATTATGAAACAAAGACAGTGTTACGTTGATTAAGTTTGCATTCCTGTAAAAAAATCTATAAGCACTCAGGTACAAAGTTGTAACATTTGGATGAAAGAAAGGAAAAAAAGAATTACAGCAAGTACTGCTTATCAGTTCATTACATATTTAAGTAACAAGACGTCTGATTGGAGTACTAAAGTGATGAAAAACATATAGTTCAGTTTTACGGAGAACACTGCTACAACGTAAAAAGCTCGCAAGTGCCACGAGAAAAAATATAACGTCAAAGTGATAAGGTCTAGATTAATTTTGAGGGGTAACAGAAAACAGCTACAGAATTAGTCGAATCGATAAAATGGTTTAAAAAAGATGGACAATTATTTATGACAAAGAAACGTTGATACCGTTGTGAGGTATAACTTAAAATAATGTTTCTCTGTATCATTCACAAATGTGAATTCACTGTTGATTCCTCTTACGATGATACTTGTGTCGTAGTAAACGTTGACATACACGTAATAAATGAATGCATATCAAAGTTACAGCAAGTGTATTTTAGATTCTTACTTTTCCCACTGGCAAATGGTTATACGAGGTCTGTTAAAAAAAAAGTGAATTTTGAATTTTTGCGAGGTGTGTACATTCGATTATGAAGATTTTTTTTTGTTATGTTGGTACACATATTTTTATCATATGTTGGCATCATTAAATAATTTGAAATAGCAGTTTGTTCTTGACAACTGAAATTGTAACTCACACATTTTTTTGTGTTCCATTTTTGACTTTTGGAAAAAAGTGTTTATAAGCGGTACAAGCGCTTTACAGAAAGCCAAAAAGATGTTTATGACGATGAGCGTCTTGGAGTTGCAACCACGTCAATAAGCGAAAAAAACATCAAAACAGTAAGAAAAATTGTTTTAGAAAACCGTCGAATCACTATGATGTTTTCAAAATCGAATTTTCAGCAAAAGCAACGTCGATCTAGGTATGCTCAAAAGGGTCATAACTAGTGACGAAACGTGGGTATAAGGAGATGACGTCGAAACCAAGGCCCAATAATCCCAATGGAAGCGGCTAAATGAGCCAAGACTAAAAAAATCACACTAACTTTGATTAAATGTAAAGGTTTTGCTCACTGTTTTCTTCGATTACAATGGCAGATGCATCATGAGTTCTTGTCAACAAATTGTACGGGTTATAAGGAATACCGATCAAATGATCGGAAATGTAGATAAACAAATCATGGATAGTGCATCACCATAATGCACCAGCTATGCTTGTTCGTGATTTTTTGGCCAAAAACAACACTGTAATCATGCCTCAACCATCGTATTCGCCAGATTTGGCTTCCTGCGACTTTTTCTTATTCCCAAAACTGAAGAGACCAATAAAAGGAAAGTGTTTTGCCACAATTGGTGAGATAAAGATGAGATCAGAATCGAAGAGCGAGCTGATGGCCATACCGAAAAGCGTATTTCATAAGTGCTTTAAGGATTGGAAGAAGCGCTGGCATAAGTACATTATATCCGAGGGGGATTACTTTAAAGGGGACAAAATGGATATTGATAATTAAATAAATACTTTTCACAACAATTCAAAATTCACCTTTTCATTTGAACAGACCTTGTAGTGAAAAAGTCAAAGTTTGATAAGAGACCAAAAAGAGTATGAAAAGATATGGATAATTTAAATTAAGTTTAGTGTTTTAGAGGATTATGTTGTAGCCATAGAAAAATCTTGCTGATACGGCGTGTGAGGTAACCGCCGATGCTTAACTATTTAACAATATGTTTTAATAATTTACTTTACGAATGAGCAGTTAAGTTATTTATCATTGATGCATGCTTGCCTAGAAGCACATTTAATTAATAAATAATACTTAATCACAGTTAGGTTGCTCATTGCCAATGATTGCTCACTGAAGGATATATATTGTTAATTAACTGTACTTAGAAAAAGTTAGGCTGCTAATCATCAGTACTTGCTAACTTAAGAGCGTATTTTTTAAATAACTTGTACTAGCAAATAGTTTTATTAATAATCACTACTGTTTGTACGCCTGTTAAAACATTTTGTTTGTTGACTATATTCATTAATAGTTAGGTTGCTGATAATCTATGCTTGCTAACCTAAGGGCATATTATATTAATAAATAATACAAAAAAGTTAGGATGCTAATCACCCATGCTTGCTTGCTTGTTGATGTTACTTTTTAAATAACTAAACAGTAAAGTAGCTAATTACTGACGCTAGCTTTCCTAAAGGCACATATTATAAATAAATGATTCTAAAAACCGTTTGGCGCTAATTATTAATAACTGCTTGCTTTAGGATGTATTTTGTTAACTAACGATACTAGAAAACAGTTAGGTTGCTGATCACCGATGCTAGCTCGCACCAGTTCATATTTGGTAGCAAATAACACTAAAAAACGGTAAGGTTATTGGTGATAACTTTTCACTAAAGTATAAATTCAATTAAAAAACAATAGTAAAAAAAAAACAGTTAGGTTACAATTTACCGATGCTTACTCACCCAGACAAAAACTTTGTTAATTAACTATACCTAACTATACTGATAAACAATGAGGTTGCTAGATACTGACTCTAATATGACTACTATGTATTTGTTTTAAAAAGAAGTATTACTACAAAACAATTATTAATAGGGCAAACTGCTAACTTTCAAAAGTTGCAAGTTCTTGAAGCGTTCTCTCCCGAGGATATGTTTAAGTCAGTTACTATGCTAAAAAATCAGTCAAGTTGATAATCACATTTTCGCTTGCACTGAGGGCATATTTAAATAATAAACGATACTAGAAAATAGTTGGGTTACTAATCACTTATGCTTGATCCACAAAAAATCTATTTTGTAAATTAACTATACAAATAAAGAGTATGCATGCTTAATACCAATGCTTCCTTGCCTGAGGGCACACTTTATTGATGAATAATACTTAAAAACAGTTAGGTTGCTAATCACTAAAGCTTTCTTGCTCAAGTTCACTATTTATTTATTTATGAGATTAAAAAACACTTGAACTTCTAATTTCCATAGCTTGCAATCTTAGCAATAAATTTTGTTTATTGACTTCACTAATAAACGGTGAAGTTGTTAGTTGTCGATGCTTACGCGCTTAAGAGCACGTTTTATTATGAAGTTGAACTAGACATCAGTTAAGTTACTATTCACCAAGTCTTGCAGAATACTTTTATCATAACCAATATTACTTACAAATGAATGTATGGATACATACACATGTATGTATGTACACAGACTGATACAAATGTGAAATTTTATGTACGCATAATATTGGTTTATAACGCATAATAGCCTTGATAAATTTGTTATTAAAACTTTTTAACTGATATTTAATCGAAATTTTGTACACATGCAAGTATTACTAATGGTTTAAATAATATTTTTCTAAGTATTAGTTTCACAATGCATATAACCGTTGTATCATTTTAACGAAAATTCTATTAGATCTTAGAGTACCGAAACTTCTTAATCTCCTAAGAACTCTGTTTTATTTGTCTACCAAGCATATAAAGGCTCTATTTAAAAATAATGTGTCGGTTAGTTCTTAGATAAGTACCTATCTCTTCCCTTCTTAAGGACGTTCATCACAGTTAGAGGTGAAATGTAGAGAGTGCAGTGAGGGGGGAGCGAGCATGTGGCATTGCCGGCAACTGTTTTGAATGCATTTGTAAACCTATGTATTGGCGTCTGACACTGAAAATTGGGAACAAGACCAGTATTATGGTATTGCGTCATGAAAAAGAAAAAATTGAGAAAATTCTACATAGCATTTTCTTATTAATTTCATTTTTATGGGACTTCTCCATAAGGTTACGTGTTAAATTGAAGTTTTTTCAACATTCAATATTTAAAAAACGGTGTTGTGGAACGATCTCAAATTTTACATGTAACTTTCTCACATCATTACGAGCATCCTGTTGAAATTTTAGGAAGATCGTACAGAAAACGCTATGTGTGATGAACTTCCTTAACTAAGCAGGTGTGTGTTCACGCACTGTTAAGACTGTTTTTCTTTTTTTTCGTTTGTTTTTTGTCCATGACTTAGGCAGCATTTTGTTCGTCGATGCAGTAAAAGAAGCGTGCTCATTAACTAGTTATGGATAGATGTAAAACTCAAATAATATATATATTGGTTCTAAATGTCTGAATCGACATATAATAAAAATGTATAATTTTTTTGAACACTATTTAATTTTATTAAATTTAGCTTATTTTACTTTTTAAATTTAAGCTTATTAATACTTCCATTTTGTAATATACATAAGAATTTTATCTGTTGCATTCAACTTTTTCTTACTATTTATTCACAACTCTCTAAATTAATACAAGCATAATAATATTTGGTATGGACCTACGTGAAAAACCACTTGAAGAAAAAATCAAGAGCTATGG
>NW_019384242.1:477139-511193 GCF_000648655.2 Copidosoma floridanum | reverse complement strand
AAAAAAAAAAAAAGGATTATGCAATAATAAAGTAAGTGTTTATTACTTAATACGTAAGCAATAATAAAAACCATAAATAGTAATTTTATATCGATTTGCGGCATTAAAATAAAACAAAACAAAACCTGATAGTATAAGGAGTAATTAAAAAAAAAATGTTGCTCGATAGCATGACTTAAACCTAAGTTTGTCAGATTCAACGAACGGGCAAAATAGTTTGTCCACTAGACTACGACAGCTACGGTTATTTATGTCATTAGATTGTATTTGAGCTATGAAAGTGGGCAGGGCTTAAGTTAAAGGTACAGTAAGGAGAGTTCTTGCAGTTTGATTCCCGGCCAGTGCGACTTTCCCAAGCAAGTACCTCTGTGAATTTTCATCACTGAAGTGGTGGTCTATGTAACATCATTACCGTGCCAACCATGTGGAAAAACTGTATTCAATATTGTAAAATGCGTGTAACCAATAATGTAACATGTAACCAATACTGTATTATGTAAGCTAATAATGTAACAATATAACTTACTCTAACAAGCCTATATGTACTTATTTACAATAAAAGCCTAAAAATAAATACACTACGTTAGTAGATGTTTATTTAAAAAAAAAAAATCTCCTTCACTCTGTACTATGAGACATTAGAGTCGTATAATTTGACGCGAAAAATTTAGAATAATAGTAATATTATTTGTCTATTAATAAATAATAAAGGTAATAAGTCTTCTAAATAAATGAGCTATTCTTTTGAACAATTAATCTCTTTAGAGCCAACCAACTGTTCTATAATACAGATTACTAACAAAATATACTTTCAAGCAAGGAAGTATCGGTAATAAACAACCCGACTGTAATGTGGTATTATTTATTAATTAAATATACACTCAGACTATTTTTACGTTGACACGACGAACCAGTCAAGTCTAAGCTTGCGCTTAATGACTCGGGACGTACACTGAGAGCGTAGGGGGAATTTAAGGATAGAGAATAGTTGAGAATACGTGATAAAATACCCGAAAATAAGGGACGAATGCCTTTGAGCGAAGGGAATCAAGATGTAATGCCTCAGAGCGGCTGTTACTTTACTCGCGACGCACCTAGGGGTTGTCAATACTACCCAGAGCGCTGTATAAAAGGTGTCACTAGTAGAAGTGATTGTTTTAGAGTTTACATAAGGTAGAAATGGAGGTTTAGTTTGCGACTGATCTAGAAGCCACTAATACCGTTAGGTGTAAAGGTAATTGTCCTAGATTTTACGTGAAAACAACTAATTATTTATTTCCGTGGTTCAGAGAGAGCCAATACCGCAACGAGTAATGATATAAACGCTAGAAAATATGTCCACGTCAGAACAAAAAATACAGGTTTAAGCCCTTAATACTTTCAAACAACTTACTTCTATTTTTTTAAGTCGAAAATTGAGTACACGCGGTCAACCAGCACGAAGTGTACGATGCCAAGGTTAAACTACATTTGTGGAAGACCGTATGATAGCAGAGATCGACTCTAGCTACCCAGTCGACCGTTCGAGGGCTAAAATAAAAACTGTGACCTCGCCCCGTGGAAGACTGTGATGTAGCAGAGGCTAGTTTACCTCGAGGGGTGAATATAAAGTGTTTGTTTTCAGGCCCTCCGGGGCCCATTTGTTAGGAGTAGCGGACCTTGGTCACGAGCTGGCTCAAAAATGACGCAGGAAAGCTTGCCGGGAAAAAATCGTGAAAAAGTGATAGTAGCCAAAAATCTAATTGGCTAGAGCTGCTCTAATTCAGCCACTCAGAAATTGGCACTTCTTACATCCGGCTAATAAATAATAATTTACTTGTTATTTAATTATCTATCGACCAGTGCTGGTAAAATAATCTGAGACCTATTTTTCATGAAGTCATATAGCAAAAAAGTGCAAAAATTGCCATTTAAAATTTTAATTCTGCAACATTAATTTATACATTTTTTAATAATAATTCCTAAAAATTTGGAATTCGATACCTCTTATGGGTATTTTTAACCATGCGCAACGATTTTTGTCGAACATTAAAAATGACGTCACGGAACGATTATTAATTTTTAGATCGAATTGGCTGCCTTGAACCTCACAGTATGGGTAGATCAAATTTTCAAACAAGAGTATTTTAAGGATACTTAAAACACTCTAAAAGATGAACAAATGTTTTCTTCAATTTGTACCCCAATTCTTTATGAGATTCAATTTCGCGACATAATTCTGCCTAAGGTGAATGAAAATAAATTAGAGCTAAAAACAGATGTAAACTCATGAAAACGTTTTTTTTCGAGATGCTTATCATGAAGGTGTTGTACCAAGTAGAAGCACGACGCGGAATTTTTGTAAATTTAAGTTTTACGGATTATTTCAACACAAAAATATAATTAGTGCTCAACATTATGTTTTATTCATCATGCATAAGTAAAAAACTTAGAAAAAACTAGGTAATTAAGAAAATTCGCTTTGAACTTCTATATCTTTTCAATGATATTAGCCCACGGCTTGGACTGGTAACACTTTTCATCTTATTTTTTCGCTAGGCAATCTTCGAATGTCAAGATTCCGTTAAAAACAGAATTATTTGAACAATATGATCCCAGTTTTTGTCACGTGGGGAGCAAAACTAAACGAAAAAAGTGATAAAATTTTCGGTATAAAATATAAAATGCTCAATATGACCTCAATAAAAAAATTTAAATTCTGAATGATTTTTTTTTTTATTTTAGTAAGCAAAATACGTCAATATTTTAACTGCAGATCCATAGAATCTAATTTTGCGATGAATTTTAACTTAAGTCTAATTGTTTAGCTTTTAAAATGATGATGGATTTTCTCAACAGACCAGACAACAAAGAAGAACAAAATATGAAACACGATAAATTCTGTATTTTTTGTTATTAATATTTTACTTCATTTTAATTACAATTAATTTTTTTTTCTACTGTCCAAACAAAACTGTCACTCTGGTAAAATAGTATAACATGAAACAAATACCTACTTTAAGTATAAATGTGTAATAGTACTTTTCTTTTATTACTGTGTGCACGATCATTTCTTTCGTTATTTATCTATTTATAAAAAAGGTTTTTTTGCTGAAATCTTGGGTATTATTTCTGGCATAACAAGACGTTAGTATTATGTACCTATTCAGAACTAATAATATATAATCCGCTAATGATAATGTATTAATCTTCAGTAAAACATATTCCATCGAACGTTTGTAAGTAGAATAGTGAAAAAAAAACATGATAAGCAGATAAATAATAAAAAGCACAATGATAATAGATATAAAACATAAAAATACATTTTTATGTCATAAAAGTCAATGGGTTTTTTTATCAGCATCTTACAGATTAGCTCACAAAGCGCAAAGGGAGGTAAAGTGGCACTAGTATGCATGAATATGTATGTATGGGAAATTTTCCCAACTGTCCCAGCGCCACCGCAGACAGGCCGCGTGAGCGCAAAAGACGACTTTTTTATCTCGTCGTTTGAGCCTGAGGAAAATGTTTTGAAAATTACAAAAGCATTAATCTTTATGTACTTTGTTTTCAGATTTTTGATGGCGCTATCAATTTTCACAAATTTTCACTCTATAACTCATAAAAATGCAAATGGTAAAAATGCGTTAAATCTCATGATGTACAATTTTTAGAATTTTTTTGACCATCTAGATCGAAAGATGAGACAATTTTACCAAAGTATAGTTAATAAAAAAAGAGAAGTTTTTTGATATTTTTATGTATTAGACCGATGAATGTATATGTGCGAGTCACTGTGTGGCCCGGGCGGCTGCTACGCGCCCGCCACCACTCCTAACGCTGCCATACACCGCGAGGCATTATTTTTATTTGTTCTGGGTATAAACGAGTACGCTTGACCTAAATACTGATTAAGAAAAGTTTTTTCTTTGTATGTTGTTGATACTTTTTGATTATAATTATTAGGACATTTTTATTTTCTGTCGTAAGTTGCACTTTTTTCTAATTCCGTCTATTTAGAAAGTGATTTGTTTATAATACGTATTATTATTGTTATTGTTGTTATTATTATTATTGTTATTGTTGTTATTATTATTATTGTTATTGTTGTTATTATTATTATTGTTATTGTTGTTAATATTTTTATTATTATTATTATTATTATTATAGTAATCTGAAACAGAGCTATGGTAACGCATCCTTGGATGCCAGCTATTTGATTGTTATATTTTACTTTTTACAATCAGTATTGGAGATGGTTGTCTGCTGTAGTTCCTTGAATGAAAAGAATCATCAAAGTGTAGTTCACAAAAGTATAATAAAATTTCCGCAACTGTTGAAAGAAAAATATCCATTCGTTCAAGATACAGCTATGATATGCTTACTGTGCAAAATTTCGGCTCCCAAACTCAAAAATGAGGAAAAACGCCACGACGATAAATACTTAAAAGCAGGTACCGCAGTGTAGAGCAAATTAAAGAAAAGTTTGCATTGTCGAATATTCCGAAGAAAAAATTACGCTGCTTTCACTCGCCCAAAAATTTTGAAATCGACGCGATCTGATGGAAGAATTTGGATGCACCGAAAGAAAAGCTAGAAAAGCCTTGGATTTAGTTGTAAATATGAAATTTTTTCGTCACCTGATAAAAAAAAAAGGTAAGGTATTTTCAGCCGATAGTGAGAATCGTATAAAAAATTTTTACGAACAAGATAACGTAAGTCGTTTAATGCCAGGTGTAAAAGATTGCATTTCATTGAAGCAAGATAACGGTAATCGAATAAGTGTTCAAAAAAGATTTTTACTTGGCAACCTAAACGAGTTATTTATTTTATTCAAAGAAGAAAATGAAAGTACCAAAGTAAGCCTTACAAAGTTTATTTAACTAAGACCACCACATTCTATTTTAGCAGGCAGTAGCGGTACTCACAATGTTTGATTTGACAAAACGCATAGTATCACCTCTTAAAACTTACGGAAACTGTCTGAATCTAATTGTATGTCGCGATCCTTCTGAAAATTGTTTTTTATAGGAAACTGTTAAGATTATCCGAATTGTAGAGGGCTTAGATCAATGTTGCTAGAGAGCTTAGAAGCTGAAGATATTTTTGAGGTGAATTATTCAACATGGACTCAAACTGACCGATGCACAATAACTTTAAATTCATTGAGAATTTGTTCCTACTTAGTAATAATATTAGATAATTAATCCCATGATATGATAGCTGTACACGTGTATCAAAAGATTAGAATTGAATATTTTAAAAAACCCTTTCATCAAAAAAAAATTACTACGTGAGTGACGGCGCAGCACAACACTTCAAAAATAACACAAATTTACATCTTCTTTCAAACCATGAAAATGATTTCAACATATCAGCAGAGTGGCATTTTCACGCCACAGCCCATGAAAAAGGAGCAAATCTGAAACGTGGTGCTCGACGATCGAGTTTGCAGCTCTCGGCAGGAAGCCATATTTTGACGGCAGAAGATTTTTTTCATTGGGCTGAAAGATATTTCAAGGAAACGACAGTTTTTTTTAGTAGTAAAACTGACAACAAAAAAACTGTTAAAACATTAAAACATCGAATTTTAAAGGCAAATTTAAGGACATGAAATGAAAAAATGAAATTAAAAAACATTGAAATAAAAATGAAATAGCAGACGCACCACACAGCTTGGTTTGTGTTACATAAAATCATTAATTTTGCAAAATTACACCAAAATACATCAATATTTAAGGAACCAATTTTTTCAGAAGTTAAACTTGAGTTTAAAGAACCAAGAAAATGAAAATACTGCAATAGGTGGATAGAATACAGTACGACCAAAAAGTTCTAATTTTTTTTGACATTAATACTGAACGAAAAATACGAAGCAGTTTTAAGAAAGATCTAAAAAAATTGAAAGTAAAGATAAATTATTCAACACTTTAAGATACTACAATTGACACAGATTTCATCGAATATTATTCTCAAGTTAATGATATTTTTTAAAAAGCTAGTACTGTTATGCATCCTCATCAATTGATACAATTTATTGCATGCATTTAAAAATCATCAATTATATAAGGCGAAAAAATACTGAAGAAATATAAACATTATTTTACGTGAGATTTTCTTCATACTAAAAAAAAAACCTGTACTCTTTCACACATTAATGAAATTAGTGTACTGCAAAAAAAATCATTATATTGTTTAACCTACAAGCGTAGAAAAAAGTTGATGTATAAAGTAATTATAGTACTCAGAAAATTTCATTGTGTAAACGTATTTCAGATTCAATGTAGTTTAAGCTATATAATACACTTCTTGGTGAAAGCGATAATAATACTGTTTTATGAATAATTCCAGAGTATCAGAAGAAACTTCCTTGACAGAAAATTTATTTATCACTTTGTATCACGAAAGAAAAAATTTTTGTCAATAGCTTGGACTAGCATTGCGTTAGTACTTCTTTCAAAAAAACTGTCAGTAATAGAACTTTGCGCTTACCTTTATACCTAAAAAAAAAACAACTAAGAAAACACTTTATGAATTTAAGTAAAATTTTTTTTAAAAATAAGGTGAAATCGATTCAATAGTTTAGGGTAAGGCTGCTCTGATTCTGAAAAAAACTTTAAAGATAGTAGTGAACAGGTCTAAGAGTGATGTATACAGTACACTCGTACACTTCTGAAACAAATTCATAATTTTAAGGGAGACTTTCATCAAACGCTTTCTGTTAAAAAAACGGTACTAAAAATGTGGTTGTATTAAAAGCCACTATATCGTTATTTTAAATTTAAATAAAAATGTAAGTTTGTTTGATAAAAATTTCTACAAATTATATTGGAAATAGGAGAAAGAAGAAAAGGATGACTGAACATCCCTAGAAATGGAAAGTCAATTATGAACGTTTCAAAACATATAGTAAAAATAATAAAACTTTACTGAATAGTGTAATATTCTCGTAATAAATACAACTTTTTTTAATAACACGATTTTCAATCAAGTGGAGTAGAAGATTAAGGGACCATATTAATCGAATACGATTTTAAATGTGAGATACTTTATGATCTGCCACCAAGCAGACATCTTTCTCAGCAACACTTCGTGCAGTGAAATTGAACTTGGCTGAAGAATTATAAATTAAGCTTAAATTTTCGAAGTTCTACTTCTATAAGCATTTATTCATGACTAAGATGGTTATTTGAGTTTAGGAAGTTTATAACAGTTAGCGGTGAGGAAGTATCGAAAAGTTAGGGGAGAGTAAGTATGCGGCAACGCTGGCAGTGATTTGGTTCATATAGATATACCTACATGTACGTTTTTATGCATATTCGACCTCTTCTTACTGATTTTATAAAAAAAAACCAACTAGTGGATTAATTTCAAAATTTAATAGTATCTTTATTTCATAGTATTTTCCTGGTTAATAAAATTTTAAGTGATTTTTCAGAGCTGAAACTATCCTCACGCCGAAGTAGCCTCACCAGGGACGAATCGGGCCTAGGGGGGGCCCGGGATAAAAAATTTGTTTTCAAGCTTATTTCAGCTATCAAACAATAGACATCGTTACCCTTCTAGCACAGACGACTTCTAAGAGTTTTATAAGCCGTAAAAGGCTACCAGGCCTCGAAAATCAAGCGTTTCTCTCGAATACGCGTATGTGCGTGTACAGAAAAAAAGGGAATAAAATCATAAGTTCTTTTTGGGCTCTAGTGCCACGATAAAAATGAATAGAATATATTTATAACATATCTACTTATAACTTTTTTCGGTGCGTGTACAGAAAAAAAGGGAATAAAATCATAAGTTCTTTTTGGGCTCTAGTGCCACGATAAAAATGAATAGAATATATTTATAACATATCTACTTATAACTTTTTTTGGTTTTTCAAGCCGTGTAAGGCCGCCAGGCAGTGAAAATTAAGAATTTTCCGCGGATACGCGTTTAAGCGTTTACGCAAAAAATTGGGAAGATTTTTCTATTACGTTACATGTTTAATTAGGCAATGTTTTTGATCAAATGTGTAAAAAACAATGCAGCTAATTTCATTTTTAATCGTTTATTGTGCATACCTATCATTATGTTTGTAATATATTTTATCGACAACATGTTAATTCAACCATTTTTTATAATTTAAATCTAAGGACTTAGCCATAGACGCCGAATTTTTATTTGAATGGTTTTTCAATTAAAAAATGTATATACTCAAAGTCTTGTATTGGATGTAGACTCCCAATAAACGATAATGTTGCACAACATCCTGCACTGTTTGTCTTTGCCCTCCAGCTCTATCCGTCATGCACCAAAGGCATCTAAATACGTATCACACGCAAAAAATTTTATCCTGTGACACCAGTGTTTAAGGCCAAGGTTATTGGCACAGCCACACTGATGAGTCCCGTCAACGATCTAGGACGAAAAGTGGCGAAATAGCCTTCGCTAATCCTCTGTTTCATTAACCTTGCTGTGTATACTGGGCCAACGCAAATTTTTGACGTACGCATTTAACAGCTTTATCACAGAATATATCAAATACTTTCATTTGTCATTTTTTGTGTACACTCGATGAATCAGTACCCGAATAGTTTAATACCCCAATAACCCCTGTGCTTGTCTGACTGCTTGAACAGGTCCTGAACAGGCATAAATGGAACTTTAACAATAGAGTAGTGTACAGGGTCTGCTCAGGCACTGGATTTCTGTGCCTGAACTGACGTTCGATGTCGTCTGCAACGCCAGTAAAACTTTAGTTTCATAAAAGTAAATATTTAAACAGCTTACCTTTTCCCTCTAATGAATTTGTTTCAAATGGTGTACTGACGAGCGCACCTAAATACACAAGCAACTTTTTATTTGGAACGCAAAAAAATGAAAAAATCGAGTGCTGTAAATACAAGATACCTATATACATTAAGAGTCTATATATAATTTTTTTTTTATATTATAGTGCTGTACGTCCGGCTCCTTTAATAAGGGCACTACTAAGGGCACTTAGCACTTGGGAAAGGGACAAGGAAAGGAATGGGAGACCACCCATTACTGGGAGGGGGTAGGGGGAAATTAGGAAATTTTTGCTGCGAGAAGGTCGCCTAAACCCTCCTCGAGGTCCATTGCGTGGTGAAAAAGCACATGTGAAAAATCACAGAGGTACTTGCCTGAAAGTCGCACTGGCCGGGAATTGAACCACGATCTCCCGCATGCTAATCCACGACTTAGCCAACCGAGCCACCGCACGCTCCTCTATATATAGTTTTCCTACTGTATACATGCACCTTATGCGTATAGGTATATTAAAACTAAAGGTTTACTGGCGTTGCAGATGTCAGTTCAGGTACAGAGATCTATTGCATGAGCAGGCCCTGTGCACAACTCTATTGTTGAAGTTCCATTTATGCCTAGTCAGGACCTGAACTGAGATCAGGCATTTGCGCCAGACCTGCTCAAAGCTTGAGCTCAGTTTCTAGTAAAGTAATTCCTAATTTGTACATAGTTAGCAATGAAGGGTGTATTAAAAAGAAGTTCCTCAATTAAAAAAAACGTATGTTAAGAATGTTATGTGTATTAGAATTGTTATTAATTTTGAGCGTCTTAATTTGTAATGACTTTTATTTTATGTTTACACATTTTTGCATTAAATAAATTCAGGTGATTACCGAAAGTTTTTATACTCAATAAATGAGCACCAACTAGTAAAAAATAAAATATTACGAAACATATTGCATTTAATACGTCAACCTCCGTTTTATTTCCTATTTTTTTAATTTTTACATCAGTAGCAACTAAAAAACCATTTTTTCAGGATCAACGTTAGAATGTGGTCATGTTAAAACGCTATAAAATCGACGTTTTTAATTTTTAAATAACAAGTGTCTTTTTGTTCAACGCATATAAACTATTTTTTTTTTAACTCATTAATATTGAAATAACATAATTCATTCTGAATATCGGCAAAACAGTTGGGAAAAGACTCAAGTCTGTTAATACATAAACTCAATATTAGTGTACAAAAATAATTTTTAGAGATCATTAAATACATTAGGATATTTATTTATGGAACTCTTTACGTATTGCATTTACGGATTCCAAAAAATAAAGCGTAATTAAAACGTCATCGCCCTAGAAAAAACTTTTTTGAACGTCTTGAAAGGCTGTCACTTAAAATTTTCCACATTTTTTTTCAACTTTTAACTTATTTTTTTTAGTAATAACTTTCAAAATAGCAGGGCACATTAATTATCGACATTATTATCTTACAAATACTTGAGGTCTTTATCACTTGACTTACTACTTTTGTCCATAATAATTACTTTTACTGTATTTTAATTAAAATAAACTAAAGCAAATCGTTAACAAAATTTTTGAACATAAACTACTAACTTTATAGATAAAAGTACTCTTTCGTTAAAATTTTGCGTTAAACTTATTAAAATAAATTAGACTTTCAAGTTAAAAAAAAGTAGGTTATAACTATTTCGTCAGTTATAAATATATTTTAGTAAGCTCGATAATTCCATCATATTTGCACAGAAAATACTCGTCAACATTAACACCCACCACTCGAGTAGGAGCCTGCTTTGGAGGGTCCAAAATGTTGCATAGAAATGTTCGTGAGGTGGTTCGATGGGTTAAAGGAGTATGAAAAATATTGTCGAGTGGAGACTTAAGCACAAAAAAATACTTTAAAGCTTTCAATTTTCATTCGAAATCATGGTCAATGAAATTAAAAAGAAAGAATCATTTACTATTAGCTAACTTACGAGTATTTTTATATGAAACTTGATAAAAAAATAAAACTTTTTAAAAATCTTTCTGACTTTTTTTTAGAAAAGTCACAAAAATATTTTAAAACAGCCTGAAGCAATACTTGGCACACCGCAAGAGTAGTTGCATCAAATTTTTGGGCTGTCAGAAAAATCCCACCACTTGATTAGAAACCTGCTTTCATGGGTCCAAAGTGTTGCATGCAAGTATTTGCGAGGTTGTACGACGGGTAGAGGGAGTATGAAAAATCTTGTCAAACAGAGGAGAGAACATGCGAAATCTTAAAGTTGTGAAGAGGGAAAGAAAGAGAGAGAATCCTCCTTGCTTGTACACGGAGAAATTCTGTCACAGCTAAAGTCGGTGCAGTGCTGCTGGCGAAAACAGAGTGCGTGGAGGGAGAGCAAAACAACGTGAGCAGACAGAAAAAAAACGGTGCGAACGCGCACGTGATTTCGAGCTGCAGATGCACGCTCTTTTCCCGTGCAAGCCACTGGAACTTCGACTGAGCAGCTCCAGTATAGTTCGACACTTATTTATTAATGCTTTTTTATTATAAATGCTAATTTATCTATGTAACTTATACGCATACATGCATATAAGTTACATAGTTAGGCATTAATAAAAAAGTGTCAAACTATACTGGAGCCACTCAGTCGAAATTCCAGTGGCTTGCACGGGAAAAGAGCGTGCATCTGCAGCTCGAAATCACGTGCGCGTTCGTACCGTTTTTTTTGCTGTCTGCGCACGTTGTTTTGCGCTCCTACCAAGCACGCTGTTCTCGCCAGCAGCACTGCACCGCCTTTAGCTGTGACAGAATTTCTCCGTGTAGTACTGAGTATGAGCTTGCTTCGACGAAGCTAAAGTATTTTTGAGGTGGTACGACGAGTAGAAAAACATGCGAAATCTTTAAGTAGTAAAGAGAAAAACAGAGAGAAGTCTCCTGGTCTGTTGTACCGCACCTCTATCTGCTACCATTGGTACATGCATCATAAATCCTATTATAATTTAAACAGAATAAAGCTACGCAGTCGCGTAACCGTGGCTTAGGTTACGATTCTTGTACCTCAAGGACTTAGTAATACATACTTACAAGTTTAAGACCTAGTCTTTACTCATTTGGTTCACAACTTTAAGAAGCCATTTTTTTATGTTCGTATTTCGAACTAAAAAATCATAGCTTTATAAAAGCTGTAATATGATAGCTGCTACATGTATAAGAATATGCTCATTTCACTATGATTAGTCAATTATACATACATAGCCATGCGTGGGACATGTTTACGTTTTGTAAGAGTGATTCTAGTCCACGGTAAAAATGTAGTTCCAACAGCAGAATGCATGATCTGTCATGCGTGGCACTACTCTTTAACTAGATGCAGATGATAGAGGTATGGCTACAGATATGGTCCACACTTTATCACTGCAGTGACGAGTCAACTTTTTGTCACACAGATAGTCTTTGTACTAACTTTCCAAAGGTGCTCTTGAATCCGTGAACACTGCATGCATTGATAAAATATACTAATTAGTCGTAAAATCCATTGTTACACTGTTGCGCTACCTTTTTTCGAAAATGATCTCTATCACATAATTATCGCATGGGTCGCCAGAACGAACTGATTAATCACTGCTTCTCCTATATTTATATACTAGCTTGCTTTGAATACTCAAAAAATTTGATGATCAGTACGACACTACGACGTACAGGGACTGAACGTTCTAGCAATGGGTAAATAGTAAAGCGTTGAAAAAACTATGACCCGGTAAGAGGTATCAGATGTAAGAACTTACTCATTTTACTACGAATAGTCAAATAGATATATAGTCATGCGTGACACATATTCACGTTTTGTAAGAGTACCATACTGAATCACGTGACGAACCCTGGGGGACACCGAATATAAGAAGCAGGGCCTTTATGAGGCTCCAATCCAACGCCAATATTGCCTGTTATCTGCCAGACAAGTAAGAATGCAGCTAACTTAAAGCATCATCGGAAAATGAGTAAAAAGTAAGCAGGCGCTTCAGGATCAAGCGATGGTCAATTGTATCGAATGCATGCCTGATATCAAAAAAGATAAAGAGACTCTAACGCGTTCCTTTTCAATTGAGTTTGTAAAATCATCCTTTAAGTTGAAGAGCGCTGTTTGCGTGCTGAAATCAGGGTAAAAACCTGACTGAGATGGTAATAACAGATTATTTTGCTCAAAAAAGTAATATATTTGCCTGGTGATAAGAAAGTAAAAGACTATCAAAATGTGGTAAATTAGACACAGGGCGGGTGTCAAAGGGCTCCGGAGGATTCTGCACCTTTTGCAGTGGGACAATGGTGGATAGCTTCCAGACTTTAGGGTACACACACTGTTACGGGGTGCAGCCGATGTAGCAAGGCGGAATTCGCTACTTCGACCGGGCCTGTGTTGCCCGGGTACCCTCAGCGACACTTCAAATAAAACTTTATACGCGGGTCTCGCTCTCCGAGACACCGCAGGGGACGAGTATCACGGCGACCTTGAGCGTCGTCGCCTCTCGCGACGGTTTTAGCACGATACAAAGGAGATCGGGTGCACTCAGAATAATCACTCGCGAGGAATATGGTATAATAAAATATATTCAAGTATAAAAAAAAATACAAATCGTACTCGCGGGTGTATGTGTGTGTTCTCGGATGTCGAGCGTTCACGCTCGACGTGCTCTCGGCGCAAAAACACAAACCGGGCAGACCTACGCGGGCTAATCTAGGGCCACTGCCCTTTACAATAAACTGCCTGTTGGCAGGTACTTACAGCGATGCGGGGAGTTGCTCCTCGCCGGTGCCTTGAATAGGCGGAAACTAGTCGCTGTTAGTGCGCAGAGGCCAGTAGGCGTCCCTACTGGCTGTGTTCGAAGGTCAAGGTCGTCGGAGCTGGCCTTGGCTCAACCTTGTCCTCCGGTTCAGGAGCCGGGTCACGGCACCAACACTGTACCGCGACGTCGAATGAACTTCCTCCAAGGGTCACCGATATTCACGTTATCGGTGGATCACCCAATCACTCCAATACACAAAATTCTCGCACCAAAGCAAACGTAAACAAACAGGGAAGTAGAGAGAACACCTCACGCGCGTTCGCTGGCCCAAGCTAATCTAATCCCTTTTCGGCTTTTTCTTCCTTTTCCCTCTTTTCCTAACTGTCCTTTACGTTTTTCTTTTTCCTTCTTTCCGTATCGGTCCTAACCTACCGATGATGGCTCGACGGTATCTCACCGTCACAACACTTACTGGGTGATAAATTGAACAGACGCACTAGATATAAGACCAGCATATTCGTGGCATCTGGGAAGAATAAGGGAGAGAAACCATCGTTGCTGCGGTCTTTTGAAGAGGCAGCACAGTGGGCAATATTTTTAGTTACCTCGGCAATACCTCAAAGAAACTAAACGAAAAACCGGGCTGAACTGGGAGCGTCAAGATGGTGCGGAGTGATTTGAGAAAACAGGATGGATGACAAATCGTGACCAAAGAATAACACATTATAAAAATTGAAACTGGGATAGCATACAAAGGCGACTTTGAGCCAAAAGAAACAAATTGATATCCACGCAGCAGCCAATCCTTGAAGTAATCAGTCACTCTCTCTAATAAGCATAAAATATATGTGTTCCGAGCCAACTGAACATAACGCTTAATCTCAACACGGGTTCCTCTAAAAACCGACAGCAGCAGCAAATCACCATTCGGTTTCGCTCTCTTATAAAGTTGGTTCCGCTGCCTGCAGCGTTTTTCCAGTTTCTCCATGAAACAAGGTGCCATCAATCTCTGGGGCTTCCAAGCAATGAAGGGAGCACAATTGTCTAGTACCCGTAAAGCAATGCTTTTAAAGCTCTCAAGTGAGACGTTCACATCTTCACTGAACAAGTCGGAATTATCAGCTATCGCATCACACTATTTCACTGAAGAATTTTAGGAGAGAAAAGACGAAAGTCATGAGCCCGGCAAGCCGGCAGTGGTACGGCAAGCACGTCGAATTCATAATCTAGTATCAACTAGTCTTGCCAGCCTATGAAAGGGACCACCGATTGTTCGAGAAAAAGAATTTTGTCTCGAGAAACCACCAAAATCGCATCTAACTAGTTATCGATATTGTCTATGTAATACGTAGGGCCAAAGAGCACCAGGAAACATGAAGATTTATATGAGCCGGCGAACATGTTCTGCGTATTAGTCCGTATCATAAGCTAAGAAATTAGAATCAAAGTCTCCTGCAACAATCAAGCCTAAGTAAAAAAGCACGCAATTACAAAGAAATTAAAAAAAAACAAGTCAATAAGTCACCTTTCAAGCAATAATAAACAGAAGCAAAAAGCAACTTCCCACTAAATCCCGAGATCAGCTTCAAAAACATCATATCAGTCTCCCCAAACCCCACTATCTGGGGGGCCTCGAGGACGCGACACACGAAAAAGTCCCGTACGTAATAGGCAATACTGCCGCCCTGGATATATTTGCATCCTCCAGAAGTGGCCTTGAGTGCACGATTATTTCAAAAAAGACTATAGGATGGGATGTTATGAAAACTCAAATTATGATCCGGGGTAGGCTAGGATTCAGCAATCGAACGAATATCAATATTATATTTATCTAAAAGCCAGATAAAATCATCGAAATGTCTTTTAATCGAATTTGCATTCAGGTGTGCGACATCGGGGCAACCAACGGGCTCGCAAGGCCCACAGCCCGGATAACAATACGAAGGCGATAGTCAGATAACCTTTGACAAATCGAGCATATTTTCCCTGAGCCATCATTTTTACGCACATACACACATCCATCACGAGCCCATACATACTTATTAGCATACTCACGACCACGATCTTTGGTTATTAGTAATAGATTATGCGTAGCCTGCGGGAGTTACTCGTATATAGGAAACTGAGTATCACAACCACTGTTTTCAAACAGAGAGAAAAATTTTATCTCTCCAAAAGTACGCTTTGCCTCCAGAATATGATCACTGACTGACACTGATTTTAATCTAACGAAAAACGAGCGAAGGGAGGAAGTACGCCCAGTCTTTTCCTCCCCTCCTATCTACGCCGCACCAGCTCAACCACCTGCTGTGGCACAATTAGTCTAGATCATCATTATATCGTCATTTAATTTTAGGAGACTAAGAAACGTTAATATTTTTACTAAAATATCCGAGAAAGAGTTATCAACAGAGGACGGATTACCAGACACTCTAAGCCCAGTAGTGGGAGTGGGAGGGAGGAGTGGACCACGGTCTTTAAGTTTGGCAATCCCCCCCCCCCCCCAGGGTAGAAGTCTCTGCTATCACCTCCTCAATACAGACCTCAGCAGCAAGCAGACGAGCACACAGACTTTTAAACCTGACGCGATACACCATATCCTAAGCGATAGGGAATTCATAGCGCTGGTCCTCCGAGAATGACCGCTATTCGTCCAGCATGACCGAAGACTCGCCATCACCGCCAACCGATAACAATTAGTTGCAGGCCTCACTTGGGTAAAAATAATTAATAAATAGGAATTACAAACGATGCAGAAAGTCAGCTTTTAGGAATACCAGTAATTAAGTTAAGTTTTGAAAGAAATCAAAGTCAAGCTGTATTTAAAACTCTAATCGGCTGGTCTCTGAAAGATAAAATTTCAGCTCTGTACTTTGATTTGACAGATAACGATACTACGTATAAAGAGCTCTTTAACTTAATTCACAAGCATCGTACTTATAAATTAATCTTGCTACGTCAAGATTTTTGGAAAATCACTGATCAAAAAAATACGATAGAGAAATTTCTGATACTTCTATAAATAAATCTGTTGAGAGTTTTAAAAAAAAATTTTTAATTCCTGTCTAGAATTATAAAAATTAAAATAGATTTAAAACTACTATTAGGAATTTAAGGAATAAGTAATTATTGGCAGGGTACCATCAAAAAATCATAATTTCCATCCATTCAGTCTTGTACACTCTTAAGTCTAAGTAGTAAAAATTGAAGGTAGGAATAGGAACATCTCGAAACTACTATTGTAAAAACAGGAAAATCTCGAAACTGTTTAATAATAGTAGTTTTTAGAATTTCATCTTTTGAGAAGAGTAAAAAGCTCTGTTTTCAAAAAAGTAAACTTGCATTTTCTATTTTGAAAATGGTAAAAACGCAAACTCACTCTTTTTAAAAAAAAGAAAAGCCAAAATCTCTATTTTAAAAAGTGAAATTTTGGATTTCCTCTTTTAAAAATGAAATAAACGTAAAATTACTTTTTAAAATAAAAATATACAAAAATCTAATACGTACAGGCAAGAAGGATGTAAGATACTGGATTGATATTTCTAGACATAATTTTTTTCGGTAGACATTTTGCTGTCTGAAGAAAAAAAATGATTATTTCAGTTTTTTTTATAATATAAATTACAAGTATCTAAGCATTTAGACACAAGATTTTAACTTTCGATCTGTAATTTGGATGACCAGAGTACTTAACATGCTAACTGTTCACAGTACTTCTAGTATTTTTTGACGGTAATTTGACTTAGTGTTAGTAAATACTATAAGCAATGCAGGAAACTGGGATGCCAAAGTAAAAATGAGGTGTTAATTTAAAATATTTATAAAATAAATTTAATCTAACAAAGTAAGTTTTGTCTTATAGTCCTAAAAACTTTACTTACCATGTAATTCTCCACTATATTTTAACAAATCATAATTTAATTTTAACAATTAAGACAATGATAATTATATTTACGATTTTGCGAAAAACATTTTATCTAATTTAAAGTGTATATCTGTACTGTGAGCGGTCTAGGACGGGAGAGGAGCTAGGTAAATCAAGTTCTTCTAGCTAAGGCTAAAGACCAGCTGTTCATTAAATTTAAACTTACAATTCAAGAGGTGATACCATAAAGATGCGTATGTAAACACATACATAGACATTTGTATCGGTATAATAGTAGTGCACATATACTACATCCTTCCCCGCTCAATAATTACCTTTTACGCTAACTTTTACATTGTTCATTTTTAAAAATTTTAAAAAAATTTAGGTTGATTTTTAATTAAATTTTAATAGTACAAAGTACAAACGATTTTTCCAATTTACAGTGTGGAACTCGCTCCTTTTAAAAAAGAACAGTAGGGGGTTGGCGCGCGGAGCACGCAGGGGAGCAAAGCCCCACTAGTATATATATATATATATATATATATGTGTGTGTGTGTGTGTGTATATATCAATGGATCACCACGAAAAACTTGCGAGTAATTTTCTTGCGCTTTTATTAAGCGGATTGATGCGAATGTTACAGGTTTTTCCCCATCTGAGTATGGCTGACTTTGAAAAGCACTCAGACCATACGCAGAAGCAATGCACGTTTATATAAATTTTAAAGATGGATCGTAGTTAAAAATTATTTGCTTGAGTGCTCTTTCCACGTTCTCAAATGCTCTCTGACAATCGATAGTCCAATTAAATCGCTCGCTATAATTACACTTGTACAAAGGTGCTAAAATTTTTACTCTATTTTTAAATAGTCTTCCGTAATAATTGATCTTTCCTAATATTTATTGCAATTCTTTATGATTTGATGGATTTTTTATTTCAGCAACTGCTTTATACTTATTCTCATCAACACTAATATTATCATTACGCAATTTATACCGTAAATACGTAATTTCTTTTTTTTTTTAATTACACTTATCTACTCGACCATTTCATCCGCTGTCTTGTAATCGAGTTAAATCCTTATTTAAATTTATTAGATGAACTTTATCTGCATCACCCATAATTACAATATTATCTGCTACTACAGGTACCCCGTCAATATTTTTTAGAATTTCCTCAATAATTTTCTGAAAGTAACCAGGACCTGCTTCTATGCCAGACATCATATACAAACAACGAAATAAACCTTTATAAGCATTAATAACTAATAAATTTTGTGAACTCTCATCTATCAGAACTTGCAGAAAAGCATGTTTTAAATCTATTCTTGAATAACGTTAAGCTTCATTTAATTTATTATTCTTATTTCGAGTCTGTAGCATGGTCAAAGTTTGAAGGTGCATATTTCATAATTTTTAACTGAGGATTCACTGTGACTTTGAAATCAACGCATAAGCGAACGCTTCCATTTGGCTTTATTACAGGTACTATAGGAGTAACCCATTCGCTCGTTTCGATTGGCTCAATAATTTTTTCTTGTAATAATCTATTTAGTTCGTCTTCAATTTTTTTTCGTTGCGCAAATGGAATCGAACGTGCTAACATATATTTAGGTTGGGCACCCTCTTTTAATTCAAGTTTAATTTTACCTTTTTTGAACGACCCTTTGCTTCCTTCAAAAAATAACCGATGTTTGAGTAAGATCTCTTTTAAGCTTCTTTATGGTTTTCTGTTGTTTTAATAGCATGCAAATCAAATTCTTCGTACACAGGCCACAATTTCAAAGCATTTAACCACGATCTACTTACAATTGGAGGTCCCGATGACTTTGTTACGTAAACATTTGTTATAATTTCGATATCATTTGCTCTCATTTTTAATTTCTTCAGTATACCAACTGGTTTCATTAATTAACAAATTCGAACATAGGTTCAAACATTTCAATTTTATTAAAATATTTTTCTTTTAAATTTATAGGTATAATTGACATAGCCGCATCCAAATCAATTTCCATTTTAATTTTAATTTCGTTTAGTTTTACACTCATAGAGTGCGGATCAACACAACATTTTTCTATGAATATATTTATGACTTATATTATCCGTACTCGCCTTAGTCGAAAATAAATTGTCTAATTCATTGGCTACACTATCGTTATCGCTACTTTTATCTTCAGTACCCACATATTCTACACGGTTTAATGTGCACGATGACTAACTATTCTTATTCTTATTATTACTGTTTTCACGACATACACTTTTAAGGTGTAAGTACCTATTACACAAATAACATGTAGCATTAATATATCTACAGTCGCGAGCTAAATGGTTCGGCTTACCACAAACAATCCAAAGATGTTGTCCGTTGATCAAGCGCTGTCGGCTGTCTTTGCTCCGATTGCTGGTTCTCTTGTTTTCCTTGCTGTCTGTTTTGTTTGGACCTCGTTGGTTGGCTCGTTCTTAAATGATATTTTGAATTTTTCCGGGCATCCTTCTTGTTGAATTCTTTGTTCTGTTTCTCATAATTTTGATCATAATTATGTAATTTTTCAGCTCTTTTTTCAGCCACTTCTGATCTTAATGCTTTTTTTAACGCTATTTCTAATTAAGGTTCCTCTATTTTCAATAACTCTGCTTTTATAGACTTCTTCCATATTCCCACTATCAACTGATCTAAAACTTGATAGCCTACGTCACCATCATTGAATTTACAATTATTCGCCAACTCCCGTAAGGCACTTGTACTTTCATTCTGATTTTGTATGCGTTGTCTAAAACTATTTCGATGAACCAAATAAGATACTGATGGTTTTAAATACTCTTTCACCACCTTTACAATCTCATCAAACGTTAACCTTACTTAATAAAATAACCCTTTTCTTGTTAACATCACTTACATCATTCGCTATAAAATACTGTTCGAGACAATTTATGAATTTCTCCCAATCATCTTTACGGATGTCAAAGTAAAAACTCGCAGAAACCTCTATTTTCTCAACTTTATTTTATCATTAGTCACTGGATCATTTACATTTTTGTCTTCTTCTTTTTCTATAAATGCTTCTTTTTTTCCTTTTTTTTCTTCAGCATCTCTTTACCTACACTTTCCTTTTCCTTGATATCTCTAATGTTTTCACTTACTCTCTACGTCCAGCAATTGTTTCTTGCCGTACAAATGCTCGCAGTTTTTCTTTTAATTCAGTTAATAAATCTCCATCTTCTACTGCTAGACCATTTGCGCAACACACAAAAATATCTGTCTTTTATTCAAATCTTCAATCCAAGAAGTTCCATGTACACCCGGCATTCATACTGCTTTTCATTTTTCCATAATTGTGTATTTCTCTTGTTTCCTTTTTCACAATACTTTCGTCCTTGTCACCAGTTATCGTAATTAAAGTGTATCTTTATACTGTGAGCGGTCTAGGACGGGAGAGGAGCTAGGTAAATTAACTACTCCTAGCTAAGGCTTAAGACCAGCTGTTTATTAAGTTCAAGCTTACAATCTAAGAGGTGATAGCATAAAAATATGTGTATAAACACGCACATAGATATTTGTATCGGTATGATAGCGGTGCACATATACTACACATTTTTACATTACAACTTAGTTTACTTAAAAAAAGTAACTGATGTCAGAGAGCCTACTCTCACAGCATACAGAATTGGCCACTTGATGCAAATTTACATTAAAGATTGGCGTTTTAGCTGAGTTCCTATCTATATACATATAAGACTTTTAGAAAAAATACGATGAATGGTTCATCTAGTTCGTTACTCTGCAAAACCTTTGATACACGTATGATTTACTTCTATTGAACAAAAAATAAGGTATTTCATTGCTGTATACATACCTCCATGTCACCTATTTAAGAATAAGAATTTTAGTTATTCCTCTTATAAAAAATGAGAAATTTGCATTTTTACTCTTTTAAGAAAAAAAAATTTTAGGCTCTCGCATTTTGTTAGTTTCCTCTTTTCATAAGTGTAATTCTACGTTTTCACTCTTTTCAAAACAAGAATTCCAAATTTCTTGTTTTCAAAAAAGGATTTCGGTTTCTTCCTATTTTGATAAGAGTAGTTTTACGTATTTTCAAAATAGGAAATTTAAGTTTCCTCTTTTAAAAATAAGAATTTCAGCTTATAACTCTTTTCAAATCAATGGATTGAGAAAAATAACGATGGTAATAAGAGTTATAACGTTAAAATAACGTTGAAACATTTGATTCAATATAAATACATGAACTGTTTTGTTTTATTAATATTAGGGCAACCAACAAATTTGTAAAGTAATTTTCTAGGAGTAGTAATAAAATTCAACATACGAAAACTTAAAAGGATTAATGAATACTTATGTTAAATATGTAACAACTAA
The DNA here is from genome assembly GCF_000648655.2 of Copidosoma floridanum. Next base: position 489,436 of record NW_019384242.1, on the reverse strand, counting down.
TTTATTGCAAACACTAGTTCTGTTGCTGTAACTAGTAGCATTTTTTGAACTGTACTAAAGAATCTTTGACTTTTACATAACAGTTAACTAAATGTAGACTGATACATCGGGAATATGTTGTCCTTAAAGAAAAATCACAAAATTAGTGCTTTTCACGTACAATATGAAACTTACTGCGTGGGATAGCCCTCAACTATTAGGAGAAGGAAGAAGGACAAGTGGGGGAGGAAAGAGCATAAAAGGCCCACAGAAGTGGCCGCAAGGCTTAAGAAAGTTGAGACTAGAAAGATGGTAGTCGTAATAAGTAACTCAGGACCGCATAGCACCTTTTCTTAAGAGATAGTAATAAAATGATTGACTAAATTTAACTGCCGTTTTGTCATTAAGCACCCCAAGCTTTCAGAAACAAACATAACAGTTCTCGTGCTAAGTGTGGAGTAGGCTTCGCTGCGAAAATGAGTTTTTTTTCCCTCACTTTTACACATGATATTTCGGAATTTTCAGGCGACTATCGGAAAGCATACATAGTGCAGTTTGACAACGAGTGCAGAAAATTTAAGGCGATTACCTGTATCCATTGGCAAGTGAAGAAGGATAAGGGTTACAAACCATTTTCAAAAAGACTTATCATAAAAAGGATGAATGGTGTTACACTGACGCTCATTTTGTCCGTTGCCTTGAAGTAAATAATAATTGTTTCTATTTTTTCCCAGCTATATATTCATACTTATTATCCCTTGGGGTTGTTTTGAAAAGAGAACGACATTTAAAGAAATATAATAATAAACAAACTTAATACGGCTAGTTTCGCTCGTTCTAGAAGCCAACAAAAAAGAAATACAGAATAGAAAATAAAATAGGATTTTTTTTCTCTCTTTTCTTTTTCGTACGTAGTCTGAAACCGACTTACATAATTAAGCTTACATCAATCTATCAATGATAAAAAAAAAGAATAGTAATAATGCCTGACAACGGGGAAGAAATAGACAACGCGAGGAATGATTTAAACGATAAGTTTTTGATGACACAGGAAGATCCAGATACAATGGCGGTTATGCTTGAACACGACTTCGAATCGTATGCACTCTGGAAAGAAATGAAAAAAAAAAAATTGAGTCCTTATGCTCAGGATATTTAAAAATACAAAACCAAAAGTTTCTTTTAAGAAAAATCCTTATACAAAATCAGAAGAGGCAACAAATAAAACAGCAGAAATAAAGGTGTTGGGAACTGGACCAGAAAAATCAGAATTAAAAGAGAAAGCGATTAAAGAAAAAATAGTGGTGGACAGGAGATGTGATCATATAAATATGGGAGGGCTAGGAAAAACAAGTTGGTCAGAAAAGTATACCAAAAGGCTAGAACAAGAAAATACAAGTGTTGAACAACCTTTTATCTCATTCTGCGACTAGTCACCTCTGCATCCAAATGAAAAAAATTATAACTACTATACATCAAACAATAGGACAGATAGGCTAAGGTTTGGATACGAAGAAAATCATCATAACGTGTGCACAAACAGAGAATACCTTTTCCTTTCAATTGACCTACTAACCGACGAGTCGATGGATAAACAGTCAGAATTTTTTCAGAGGATAAAGAATAACATACGGGATGATCCTCAGCGTCAAACTATGCAAACTCTACGTAGTACTAGGCAGCAAGAAGATGTACCATTAGCTTCAGGCACAAATTTGAATATATGAGGCTACCTAAACAACGGAGTAAACGGCATACCACTGTATAATGGAGACCATGTGCAGTTTCTCTTATTTAAACAAATGATTGAAATGGTCAAGTCAACAGTACCCACCCAATACGAAAAAAATTTTATAGGACTTTTGGGAAGTGAATTGCGAGGCATGCCGGACGATAATTTCCGCACGCAATTATCATTGTTTACCTCCATTGACGAGCTTCTGTCGGCTTTTTCTGGGAGATTCGGTAACATAAGAGGAGTAGAGACACTTTTAGTGGATCTTACGATGAACGAATCATGGAATATTGCGGTCGAGTTCAGCAGTTGCACGACGGAATTATGATGGCACATGAGGTGAATTCATACTTAACGCAGGTTGAGAAAAAAGCGTCGAAAAAGAAATCAGACGGCGAAGCAGTGAGACAGTTTTCTCACAGCTTAAAGGTTACGTATAATTGGAACGTCGCAGGGTTCTAGCCAAAGACATTAGAGGAGGCTATTTAAGCAGCCATCACTGTTGACAACGAATTAAGTCTCCACCAGTCATAAATAGAGCAAAAGAGGAGATTCAGGCCAAATAACGCCGAAAGACGAAATGATGCCAAGGTGGGCCTAATGAGCAGTGACATACCCGTACGAAAGTCAGATACGAAAGAGTAGAATGGTGTTAATGATGTAAAATATTGTTCATGTTGCCAAGAGCATGGCGCACATTCTAGTAGCGGGTGTGACAAATTGTGGCAGGATGCTAAAAAGGGAGAAATAAAAAATCCTACCTTTGACGAGAAACCAAAAAAAAAATAGAAGAAAAAGGATGTTATGACAGAAAAGCGGCATACAATGATTGTTACCGTCTGTATGAAAACGATAGGAATTTCGATAGACAGCAGGAAAGTATGGTAGAATCCCTTAAAATGAAGGCAATCGCTACGAGGAAAGGAAATATAATAACAACGATAATAGTATTAATTATGGTAGGAACAATTATAATAACAGAAGAGAAGGTCATAATTATAATAGATATGACCTCAAGAAGGATGATTATCGTGACAGGCGGAGTAATCAGTACTGCAACCAGGATAATCGCAGGGACGATTATAGGAGAAATAATTTTAACAAACAAAATGTGGGGGTAAACAACTCGAAAACCGGGCATTTAAATTCGCAGGATGTTCGACAAGATGCTTAATCGTCGAACATAACAGCGCAATAAATGAAGAAATTCACAAGAGAAACTTAAGAGCGTTCGAGAAGGGTGTGGATAATAGTAAGCATAAGGTGTCAGAGACTTCTGCCACGACATGTGCAGATGAGGCAGTTTCCGACGACAAAGAATCGATGGATACTTTGTCGGAAAGCAAAGGAAAAAACACACGCTTCTTGTTATGTCTTACAAAATATAATGAGAAATTATACATACAAGCCAAACGCAACAAAATAAGAGACAAGAGAACAATGAAACAATGCAAGAGTGAGAAAAAAAATTCTAAGGCTAAGAAGAAAGGTGAGCAGCAGCTATTTCGCACGGTAAAAAGAAATTTATCTAAGATAGGATACACACTACGTACAGGAATTCTAAGAAGCCTTTATACAAACGAAGGTGTGACATTTCATGCCGACACAGGCGTGGAAATTTCAATAATCAAGGAAAATTGTTTCGACGTTGGAGTAGCGTTAAAACGTAGGAAAAAATTAAAAATAAAAGGCGCAACACACGGAGTTCGCCAAACTTTGGGATCTATAAGATTACCCCTAGAAAACGTTATGTGTACCCTACATGTGGTAAAGGTGTCATAGAATGAAATATTTTTAAGTTGTACAACGGCCAGATAAATGCCGAAAAAAATACACTTCAATTCAATGAAATTGAAATTTTGCTACTGGAATCAAAAAGTTTTGAAATTGTGCCAAGAACAAGGCAAGTTATATTTGCGTATATGAAAGAGGCGCACAGAGAAATTGATGTGGGCTGGATCCCACCACAGAAACTTGGAGAAGGCAATTTGTTCAGTAATTTTACCGCAATGAACAACAATGGTAGGGTTTATACCAAATGTTCAAACGTATTAAATAAAACAATAAATGTGCCAGCCTTAGTGATGGACTTGTTAGAGTGCAAGACGACAAAGAAAGCTGACTCATCTGAAGTCAATGGGGATGACGTAAAGCATCAGAGAGAGCCTTTATACAAATGCTTAAAGCAGCTGAAAACCTTGAGAAAAATGAAAAGCTAGGTAATGGAATAGAAAATGATGCCAGCTGCACGTGTGCAAAAAAAAGTATCGTGAGAAACGGAGGGTTGTGACAAGGAGGTCATAACAACGAAAATGCTCAGATGCTAGAGGAAAACATAAAAACAGTCGGCTTAAGTAACAGAAAAACTGTAGTCGACAAAATAATGGAGTTAGTCGATACATAGAAATGCACCGAAAAAGAGAAAAAACATGTGCAAGCGCTTATAGAAGTGGACCCGTATGTTTTTGGACTCGACGGAGAACAACTTAAAGCGGCAAATTTTCTATAACATAGGGTAAACACGAGTACAGATAAACCTATAGTAACCAAGTGGTACAGATTTCTGCCAACTGTGAGGGAGCAAATGAAAGTTGAAATTAAGAAGTTACTTGAACATGGCATAATAGAGCCTTCATAATCGCCATGCAGCTCGAACATGTGGATCGTCCCGAAAAACGCAGGACCAGACGACGAAAAACGCTGGCAGGTAGTAACGGATTTTAGGCAACTCAACGAAATAATAGTAGGTAGTTGTCACCCTCTTTCTTTCCAGAGTAATATACTTGAACATCTGGCAGCAGCACGTTATGTTACAGTGGTGGACTTGAAGCAGGGATTTTTTCAAATCAAGATATATAAGGATGATGGCCATAAAACAGCGATTTCGAGATCGGATGGGCACAATCAGTTCAAAAGAATACCTATAGGTTGCACAAACTCTCCGAACACGTTTTTACGAGCAATAACTACTGTTATTTAGTAGCACTGGCAGGGCTACAAGGCCATGAAGTAGAGGTATATTTAGACGATATAATGGTGTTGGCGTCCAATCTCAAGCAGCATCGCACATGCTTCAAACAACTGTTAGAGTGATATCAAGAGCGAACCTTACAATTGAGCCAAAGAAGTGTCAATTCTTACAACGCAAGGCGAAAGTATTTGGCCATATAGTAGGAAATGATGAAATAAAATGGGATCTACAGAAAAGTTAAGCTGCAAGAAAATATCCAAGGCCTACAAATGCAAAGAAAATCAAACAATTTTTTGAATTCGTCGGAGATAACAGAAGATTTACAAAAAGTTATTTAAAAATCGCTTAACCACTGTCTTAACTTTGAAAGTAAAGTACAGAGTTTGAATGAGAAGAGCAGCATGAACAGGCAGTCAAAACGCTCGTAGATGCACTTTGCAGCAAACCTATACTTAAAGCACCCGACCTAGAAAAACCATTTGTGGTGACAACGGATGCATCGGACTATGCTGTTGGGGTAATATTGAGTCAGGGACAAATAGGGAAAGATAACCCGTGCAAGTATGCCTCTAGATGCTTAAACGGCAGCGAACTTTGATACCTTACACATGATAAAGAATCGCTCGCAATAGTATACGCAAAAAAACAGTTTCGACCTTATCTATTTGGCCAAAAATTCACAGTGGTTACGGACCATGAGCATCTTAAAACATTTTCACTTTTTAAAGAAACAGATATAAGATTGACCAGGATTAAAGCTGAATTAAGGAGCTTTTAGTTTGATGTTTTTCTAGACCAGGAATAATTAATAAGGGACCAGATGCACTGCCAAAGAGCAGAAGAGGTATGGTCACGGTGACATAAATGAGCTACCAGAACGAATATTCAGGGTACGGACAGGAAGAGAGAAAAACATAGTAAGAAAGGATAAGAAATGGCAGATATAAAAATCCGAATGAGATGAGTAGAACAAATGGATACAAAGAAAAAAGTCACGCAAGATAAGTAATTCAGATACGTTAACAGTCAGTGAGCACAGCCATGCAGATTAAGAGTCGGAATGGCCAGTGGCAAGAAAAACTATCAAGAGTAAAAGAGCAAAGCCACGTAAGGAACAGGGGAAAAGAGGCAGGCCACACAAACGAATTGTGCAGATTGCAGAAGAGAATCAGAGGAAAAATATTTTTCCGCCCTCGGGTGGTTTTGGGAGGCTGTTACTTCCTCGGGCGAAAAAGCAGTTTTCCGGAACTCGTTTGAAAAGTCTCCTTTACGAACCTCGTTACGTCCCTCGCCTTCGGCTCGGGCCGCAAACGTCTCGGTTCGCAAACAGAGACTTTTCGAACTCGTAGGAAAACTACTATAAATAGGACCTTTAGATAATGATACAAAACAAATCTTATTGCAGGGTCTAACCCATAATAAATTACCCTACATGCACAAAGAAGAAAATATAAAAAAAGGAGAGGGAATAACAAGCACACCTCATTTAGAACTAGATATTTAACTGAAAATACAACGCAAAAATTGTTAAAGGCAACTAGATACGTTGAATAGATACCCGCCAAATTTTTCAGAAGCACCGCAATTAAACAGTGTGTCAAAGAAAACTATCATAGTGAACTGTGACTCACCGACGGCTTGAAACAGAAATTCTGAGCCAGCAAAACATTGCGGGTTTTAACAAGCTGCAGCTACCCTAGCAAACGAGAGAAGTAAAGGGGAGGTAAAAATAGCAGATACAGATATAACAGAAGTAAATACTAATAATGATAAGCACTGCGGTCACCAGCGGACAATAGACAGGTCTAGTTGATCGAAAAGAGAGAGAAAAAATTCTCGACCCCATAGATACACTAGAGAAGATGAGTTCAGACGCAGGTATGCCAAGCAAAAATGAGAATGAGAAAGAGAAGGGGAATGACCGATAGGCCCAAGCTCGTGTGCAAGGTGTGGTCTAAGAGAGTAACAAGCAACAACCAAAAATACCAAATACGGTCGAGGGGAGACGATCGACGCCGAATGAAAGGGTACAGAGCAGACCATCTAGTGATAGTGTAAGCGAAAAACAAGTAAATGAAGGACGGCGAAGTACACAGATAAAGAAAAGTACAGGAAATAGGACGGGATTAAACAGAAAGATCGTTGCAGTAAACAATCAGAGCGAAGAGAAACAAAACCCAGTGGGAAAGAAACCACTGGACAGTGACAGGTTTGAGTAGCTTAGACTCACCAAATAATGAGAGTGAAGAGAAGGCCGGCTCAAACGAGGCCAGACTGCAATCGTCAAGTGAACCAAAAATGCAAGCTTCAAAGAAAAAGTATTATCAAACCTCTCAAAGCTCAAGAAGTACAGAGTGTGCAGGAAATGATTACCAATCGTAAAACCACCGTGGCTACCGGGAACGGACTCATGTATACAGCGTTTTCAAAGAATGCATTGGCCAAAAGATCACTCATTTTATTATTCTAGAATTCGCGATGATAATCTTACGTTAGCGAGACCAAGGAATGGGACAAATTATTGCCGTTGTGTATGCTTACTTACAACACGTCGGGGCACGGGACCACAGGCTACAAACCTTACGAGCTAGTATTCGTCCAGCAGGCAAAACTCTCATCAAGTCTTAAGAAGCAAGAGGCAGGCCGAACATATACAGAGTTACTGCAACAAATAACGGGGATGCTCACGCAATCACGAACATTGACAGCAATGATCCAAACACAAAACAAATACCGATCAAAATACTACTATGACAGGGCGCTGAACACAAATATTATCATAGAAGATGGAATGGTATACGAACTAAAGGAGACGTCTAAAGGAAAATTCGATGAGCAGTACGAGGGGCTGTACGAGATAGTCGTCATCGATTACAGAAACCATAATGTGAAATAACAGAAAAACGAAGAAATACGAATTTTACATGTGGACAAAATAAAAAAAAGTTTGTGTACTAAAGGCATGTTTCAAGGACAGCAAAGTTATAACAAAAGAGGAAGAAAAAAAGTAAAAGGGACCAAGAGACATCGGGACTAACCAAAACGAGCTTGCTCCTCACCTCAACAGTCAGCATCCACAACTATCATAAGACATAAGTTGCCGGAATAATTCAGCAACTTGCAACTGCAACAGCAAACTTCATTATCAGTGAATTTTAGCCCTACTAGTATAGTATAGTATACCTATATTTCCATGTATAGATTTTTACAATCTTTTAACATAAATTATTCCCCCACGCGACAGTCACTTTTTCTAACTTATGAGCTAAGAATTTACAACTTACGTTGCTATTTTATAGAACAATTCTGCACCTTGTCCCCCTAAATAACGATTCATATTTCTCCTACCCTTTCCCTGTTCTTGATCTGGACAGTCTTTTAAATTCTCTGCTATATTTACACATCCTCTCCTTCAGCTCCCCCTTTAACAGCGTAATAAGTCTTTGCCTAATTATTTCCTCCTGATCTCCTAGTCCTAAATTTTCAACCTTGCTTGTCAATTCTTTCTTTATTTCTTTTCTTCCTATTAAGCAAATGAAAATATGTTCTAGTGTCTCTTCTTCTATACCGCAAACCCTACAGCCCACGTTTTGGAATCCTTTATTACCTGCCTTACCTATGTTCCCGCATCTCAGCCTTGCCCACTGCTCTTTGATTTCTCCTTCAAACTCTCTATTATCCCAATAACTCTCGATGCCTAGTCCTTCTTTTTTATGTTTGTAGTAGTTTCAGTATTTTGACCTGTCAATTATGTTCCAGTCCATTTGTGTTTCTTGATCTGCTTTAATTTTTAATCCTTTCTTTATCTTTTCCCTAAATTGCAGTATCCCTTGATCTTCAAACAGTCCAGATATTCCCTTCCCATCCTCCATTTCTTTGAACGCTACTCTATACTTTTGCCCAACTTTCTAGCATTTTTGTTCTTTTCATTTCTATTTCCAAGCTGTGTCTATTCGCTTCTCTCTTCCAGATATATGCTGGAGTGTTAACATGTATTCCAATTGCCATTTTGACGAATTTTCCTTGCACCTTCTCGATTTGCCCCCATCTTTCCCATCCACATATTTCCGCTCCGTATAAGCACCCTGCCTTAATTATCATGTCCAATAGGTACCCACATTCGCCCTTTTCCACGCTCTCCATACTGTGTTGATTGCTTTTCTTATCCCATTGGCTGCCTTTTTTTACATGTGTGCTCAGTGCTTTCTTAATAGAGAACCAGAATCCCAAGTATGTGTATTCCCTGACCACTTCAATATTCTGATTTTTAAAACTCCATTTCTCGCTTTTCCTCCTTCTCCCTTCCCTTTTGCCAATCATAATCTTCGTCTTATTTTCGTTTATAGTTAACTTGTTTTTATCGCAGTACTTGCCTAAATCGTTGAACATGCTCTGTAGGCCTTCTTCCATATTCGCTACCAATACTACATCATCCGAAAATTTCAGACTATAAATCTTTACTCCTGCTTCCACCGTTTCCCCTTCCTTTTCTGCTCTCAATACCTGCTTCATGTTCTCGATGTATATATTAAATAGTGTTGGACTCAAGGTACACCCCTGTCTGACCCCGTTTATTGTTGTAAATCTTTCCGATACCCCGTCGCTTGTTATAATCTTATTATCGATTTTTCTGTACATTCCTCTTATCATTTCCAAAAATTTTCCCTTGATCTCTAGTTTATTTATTTTACCGCATAATATTTCCCGATCTACTCTATCGAAAGCCGTTTTATAATCCACAAAACATAAAAAAATTCTCCCTTTTTCCCTTTTCATTTTATTAATTATTATGCTGTTTAATACAGAAATATGATCCCTCGTGCTTCTTTTCTCTCTGAATCCTGCTTGGCTTTCACTGAGCCCTTTTCTCTTTTCTAGGCTTTTCCTTATCTTGTGTAACATGATAATCGTCAATAGTTTGTAGCCTACATTTAATAGAAGTACTCCCCGATAGTTTTCCTCTTTATTTTCGTCACCCACCTTATATATTGGACAAATCCTTTCAACCTCCCATCCCTTCATTAATTGTTCCCCATCAAACATTTTATTTATTATTAATGTTAGTTTTTTAATCCAAACTAGTGGGAACTCTTTGAGAAATTTAGTTACTAGTCCATCCTCCTCTGCTGCCTTCCCGTTTTTCATCTTCCTTAGAGCTCCTAGAACCTCTTCTCCTCTTTTTTCTTTATTTAGTTCCTCCCATTCCCCTGTCTCTGTAACCTCCAAGTCCTCTATCGACTTCTCCCTTCGAACGTCTGCTCCCAGTATATTTTTAAAGTGTGATACCCACTCATTCTTACATATTGCTGCCCCTTTTTGTTTTTTCCTTGGCCTAAACCGCGCTATTGCTTTCCAAAAACCCTCCATAGTCTTACTTTGCTCTACTTGGTTCCACTTTCTCTGTTTATCCTTCTGTATCAATCTCGCTCTTATTATTTTTACTAGTGCCCTTTTGTCTTTCAGTTTTTGTCCGTCCCTGTCATCTTTGGACTTAATCCATATTTTAAGCGCTGCCCACACCTTTTTTTTGTTCTTTAATTTCTTTAAACCCTTCTATGCCCCCTTCTTCATTTTTATTCCAACCATTTCCCACTATACCCAATTTTTCCGCTACCTACCATATTTTCTTGACTAGGGCTTCCCATGCTTCTTGTGCAATTCTTCCCTTAATATCACATGCGTCCACCCTAATCCTCATTTCTTTCTTGTACTCACTCTTTTTGAGCGTTCCATTTTAAGATTTTTCTATCCCCGCCTGCCTCCCGATCCTCTAGTTCTTCCTCATACCCATTACCTTGTGTACTTATTTATAATGGTAGGTGATCTGAATCCATTTTTATTTCCACCTTCAGCTCTTGGATCAAGCTGCCTTATTCTCTTCCAGTTCGAGTACCAGGTCAAGAACCGAGGTGTCCCCATTCCCTATAAAAGTCACCTTCGCTTCCTAATCTCCTTTAGTAAATCCATTTCTTATAGTTAAAACTAGCTTCTTTCACATATTCAGCAGTTTGTACCCTTTTCTATTTGTTACTTTATCACAAGAGTTTATAAACTCTTTCCTAACCCCTTCTGCATTTATCTGCCATTCACCTATTCTTGTATTAAAATCACACGCTATTAATATCTTTTGGCCTTTTCCTATCGCTTCTTCCGCAATTATATTAATTTTACCTATAACACTATCTATTTTTACATTGTTATATAAGCGAATTATAGTCAGTCTTTCATTTTTTCCTAGTTGTATTCCTGAGACAATTATACCATATTCCCATTTCCTTATCTTCTTTTTAAAAATACTTTTTTTAATTCCTACCAGGACTCCTCCCTTTGCCCTTCCTATTTTATTCTCTCTTGTTGCTGCTGACACTCCTAATCATATTTTTTCCTATCAAGTTGCCCAAACCGATCCCCTTCCTTATTTTTTTCCGGCCAGGTTTCTTGTAGCGCTATAATGTCAAAATTGTATAAATATTTTTTAATCGATTTAATTTTTTTTTATATCTGATGTATTCCATGATATTATTCTAATGCTCGCTTGATACATGTCCCCTTTTTTATTCGCGAAATGTCTGCCTTTTTTATTTTGTTTTTGTTCCAACCCCTCTTTTTCCTCGTTCCACTCATGCAACTCTGTATAGTCATCGTCTATCCATTTCCGATTTTTTCAAGTTTTTCTACATTTTTCAGTATTTCCGTTTTATTTTTCAATAAGCGCAGAGTTACAACTAATCCTCCCCCTATCGCTCTGATTCTTTGTATTTGTGTTTCAATCTTCAACATGTACCATACAATTTCTTTTATTTCTCTGTCTATCCCTTTCCCTACCGTATGGATCCCCTCTATAAAAATATTGTTTTTTCTCCTACTTCTCTCCTCCATCTCATACAGCACTTTTCCCGCCGACATAACTTCTGGTTTTTTTCGATTGTCGCTTCCCTTATTGTCACCTGTTTACAATATAAAATCAAATAATAACTGTTAGTTTAATAATAATCTTATTAAACGATTGTTATGACATGTTGAGGAAGAAATCACAAAAATATTTATAGTCATTAAAAACTTAAAACAAGTGATATTTTCTGAAAATTGTAATAAAAAATCTCTTATAGAGATTATATTGTTGCAATTGCGATGCATAAAAAATTTACTAATTTTTACAGCAATACAATATTTGTAGGAGTTTTGGCTACTGCTCCCGATACAAATTTATTGTGATTTGCTAAATTGATAGCTGAATCACTTACAGAAATATTTTGTCATTTTTTAATTAACTTATTCTATGCTCTAACTCAATCAACTGTAGAGCTAAAAATAACGATAAAATAAAATGTTTATAAAAAAAAAAAAATATATTGAAACATATCACAGAATTGATCTCACAACAAATGAAAATGTTCATAAGTTTGACAGTAACAACAGAAAAAATTCTAAATACCGTTCGTGACGGCCTTTCACTTTATAATTTTAATTGGAAAGTTATTTTGTCCGTATGTTTCATGATATAAGATTAAAAATTACTGTATCATGCAAGTGAAGTAACGGATACGGGAAAGACAATTACTTTTATACCCAAAAAAACTCCTTAAAAATAGTTTTTTTTTTTCGAAAAAAT
>NW_019384242.1:460612-476955 GCF_000648655.2 Copidosoma floridanum | reverse complement strand
CACCTCAAAAAGTCTTGCATAGTAATATATATATATATATATACATCTCAAACTTAAATAACAATTAATGAAAGTCATGAAAAAAATATTGCATTAGTTAGTATTACTGTAAAACAAGTGTCACGGCGCAGCCACGAGGCGTTCGCGGGAGCGGGAAGGGGAGACGGGAGAGGAGGAGCGAAGCAACGGAGAGCGGAGCGAGTCGAGTTAGACTAGCTTGGGAGTCTAGGCGAGGCGGTAGCATAGCGTGATTTTGAGATACGTGATGGAAAGAGGTTAGGGGCGCCAACGACCTTCAGTAAAGCGAGACAGTTGAGCTTGACGTCCTCCCCGAGTACCCGGAGGATCCAGGTCCCACACGGCAGGTCGAGGCCAATAAGTTTGGCTGGTGGGGACGCCCACCAGTTCCTCCCTCAGGATGAAGGGTCATACCGAATTGTCCGTCATCTCCAACAACTGCGTTCAAACAAGTACCTTAGTGAGATTGTTTGCGAACGCGTCTTTTCGTTACGATTCGCGAGGTCTGCCCTTCGTATAGGGATTAAAGGGTGCGAGAGAGACAACGGTCTCGTACATTAGTTAATTATATACTTGGGTCGTTGCGGCATTCACACATACTCGCGTATATAACTTTGAAATCTTTAGCATCCAATATATGCAGTTGTATTTACTTTAACTACAAACCTACGAGAGTTAAATTATTGAGTCCACATATGTGTGTACTTCCAATCCGAGAATCCCGTAGCCCCGTTCTTTTGCATGCAGTTAAAGTCCCAGTGTTGTCTCTCGTCCAAGGTGTCCGTACTCTGCGGGATCGTCCCCGTAATCTCGAGGCACACGTCTACACATACATAGTGACAGAGGCGTAAAAACAGGTAAATTGACCTGCATGTTCAACGAGGCATGTCGACGAGGGTTTTCGGGCCCTAGCCGACCGATCGAGATTTAATTTGGCAGGGCGTGAGATCACGTCCTGTTCCTTGTATTGTTTCCCCCCACGTACACCGTTACACAAGATATAGGGGTGAACGGGGATATTATTGTGGTTTCTTTAAGTGGTTAACTTAAAATGTTTGTGTAAGAAATTCAGTTAATCAAGTTGTTATGATTTTTTTTTTTTTTTTTTTTTTCTATTAATGTTGGACTCAAAAACTACTGAATTCCGCTTTTATAAATGTATAAACTCATGAGTATCGATGTAAAAAGAGATTTTAAAGTTCAGTTGGCAATGCTGGTAGTATTGCGGGCCTGTATGTATTATTGTGCACGGATTATTTTGGTCAATTTCAATGCTAAATCAACAGGATGTCCGCAATAATACCATCATAGTCAAAGAGGTTATGTGTGCACCAGTTATTGAGGACGTGATTTTTTGTTACGCAAATGTAAAGTTTTTAAGGCTATTTTGGAACTGAAATTCAATGAATTAGGTACTCTTTAACTTGACTTGATGATTTTAAGAGTTTACTGTTTTGAAAAGAGTAAAAAGCCAAAATCACTCTTTTTAAATAGAGCAAACTTAAATTTCCTCTTCTAGGAAAAGTAAAAAGCCAGAATTACTCTTTTTCAAAGAGTAATTGTCGAATATTACTCTTTTGGAAAAAGTAAAAAGCCAAAATCACTCTTTTCAAAAGAGCAAACATAAATTTTTTGTAAAGTAAAAAAGTTTGTATAAGCTAACAGTTATATGAAGAATAACTTATTGAAATTTCAGACACCCTAGCTTCACTGTTTTTAAAAAATAAATTATTCATTTAACACGTAATCATATCAAAAAAAAAATTTTTTACAGATTGCGATTAAAAAAAATTTCAGACTTTGCTGAAATTAAAATATAACGAAAAATAGTATATTTTAAGTAGGTTTTAAGCATCATATTCTGAGAACAGCACCCATAGCTTCACCGTTGTTTCGTTATAAGTCCCTATTCGTGGAATATGTCTCTATTGATGGAATATGAAAATTCATGTATTTTTCATACAACTTATTTGATAAAAAAATTGTGGTAGTTGTATATTTTATGTATCTGTATGAATTCACAAACAAAATTTCGTTTTACATACAATACATGATTACTTTTAAAGATAATTTCATAAATAGGAACAACATAACCTATCTTTGGAACTGTACGTATTATGGCACCAAACTTCAGCAAGAAATTTATATACTTCTAATCAACAAATAAACGACATAATTATGTTTATTGAATAAAATAGTGTTATGCAAGTGAAAAAACTGTAATTGTCCTACAATATTACACTAAATTTACGTTTTATAAAAAGTTTCATAAATAGGGACATAATATCAAACAAAAGGTACAACGTTTCATAATTATGTACATTTTGGCCTTAAAATCTTTTTATAAAATAAAGTATTTCAACAATTAAGAACCATATTCAAAAATTAGAATAATAATGGTAAATTCATAACGCAACAGCTTATACCAAAATTTCTACTGTTAAAGCTTACAGTTAAGAAAAAAAAAAATAAAGAAGCAAGTATGATGAAATTTATGGTCATAATAGGATATTTACCTTAACTAATTGAAAGTGTGTATTCAAAGATCCGTGAAGATCTTGCAACGGAGATTTCACCACCAACTCAATGTTGACAATATAACCTCCGAACGTATCAACACTTATACGTATAGATATACAGAGGGTTTTTGCCTCATGCGGCGTTGCCACATTTATTTTCACTTGTCTGTTTAGGAACACATAATGTTTTTTAGAACACGCATCGACTATACATTGTGACACTACCCCCTTAAAAGAGCAAACATAAATTTTCTCGTTTTAAAAGAGTAATTTTCGAATATTACATTTTTAAAAAGAATAAAAAGCCAGAATTACTCTTTTCAAAAGAAGATACAAAAAATCCTTATTGTATTAAAATTTGCATTTCTAAAAAGTCAAATACGCTGTATTGTTGAGACCGCAAAAAATAGGAATAAGTATGTAAAAGACTTTTTCATGTAAAAACGGAATATGCCTGCTCGTAAGAGCTGAGGCCTGAAGATGGTCGAAAATTTTAACCAGCTGTGACCCTCACCAGAATTAAAAACCCGTAAGATTCGTGCAGATTTGGAGTATTCTAGTCATATTTTATTTTGGTAAAGAGTTATGTGAATGTGTAAATTTTTGACCAACGGACAGGAAATAAAAAGTTGATTTGTAAAGTGTAATTTTCGGTAAGATTAAAATTTATTCTCTACTTTAAAATCAACCGTGGATCCACTTTTTCAAAGGTTTAGTTTTGAGTAGAAGATTAATTCTAATCTTGCCGCAAATGTTACTTAACAATTCCACTTTTTTATTTTCTATCCATTAGTCTACGATGCAGCCGGCCCATAAAATCAACCACAGGACATTACTTTAATTACCGTATAACTCTTTACCAGAATAAAATAAGACTAAAATATTTTGGATCTTTACAAATCATATTCGTAATATATTCGTACACCAGTAGCGGCTGATTTAATATTTCGACCATCCCTGGTTATGGATACACGAGCGGGCATATTCTGCTTTCACCTCAAAAAGTCTTGCATAGTAATTCATATTTTTTACAATTTAAAAAATTTAGCGTATTTAATTCTTTAAAAGTGCAAAATTTGAATAAAATAAGGATTTTTAGTTTCCTCTTTTGGAAGAAGTTATTCTGGCTTTTTACTCTTTTTAAAAGAGTATTGTGCAAAAGTTACTCTTTTGAAAAGAGAAAATTTATGTTTGCTCTTTTGAAAAGAGTAATTTTGGCTTTTTACTCTTTCCAAAAAAGTAATATTCGACAATTACTCTTTTGAAAAGAGGGAATTTTTAAAACTTCCATTTATAAAGAGTAATTTTTTGGTTTTACTACTTTGAAAAGAGTAATATTGAGGAATTACTCTTTCTAGTGTCTATTTTTCTTCTTTCGAGAGTATACTAGCACGCTGTACAGAGCAGCTTTCAATTTTTGAAATGCTTTTTCTTGTGGCTCTTCAAGAAGTTGCTTTATTTTTTCGCGTCGGTTGGTTTCAGGTAGTTCCTTACGACTTTTAATTATTTAGGTTTATTTTAATTTGGCTTGTGTCTATTATATGCATGAGTACTTCTTTTTTTTTAAATTGTCATTTTTCCTGCTCTGTTGTAAGTTCGCAACAGGTAGTAGTTTTAAAAATCTTTTAAATCTCATCCTGTACTGTTTCATGTTTTTCGTAAAGATTATAATATCGTTTATGTATACTTTTATGTCAATCTTCTGCTAGCCTGCTCGTGCTTATGTTATCATAAGCATAAATTTCGTTTGAAAAGATTACGGATAACATGATTTTACCATGATTTCGTTCAGTCATTTAAAGTCTTTGACGACTCTCCATCGTTTTCTGTTATTAAGACCTGAGTGTTTTGGAATGATCCATGCATTAGAATGCAAGTGAAACTTACATGACATACTTTTTAACTGTAAGTCCAGAAGACGTGTAGATTTATCAACTATGTGATTGGGTGTGATATTGTTTCTTCTGCAACGTAGTAGAAACTTGTTTTGATGCAATACAACAGTTTGTTTCCTTTTCATTTTCATCCACTTTTTCAAAAGCTGAGTGGTCATGTATCCATGTATTTTCGAGGTGGTAAAGAAAAATGTTAGAATGAGATGAGGGCCAGTTTCTGGATGTTTCATAATATGTCATTTCTCTGTTTACCAATGTCATGCTTAAGGACGTAATCACAAGTCTTAAGAAACAAATCCTCTATATTCCCGAAAAATTAAAAATACCGTTTGAAGATATTATTACTTGTACCAAGTTTTTGTTTAAAAATGTTTTTTCTCATTTGAACGTAATTATAACAGACAATTAACAGGTACATCAATGGGTCCCCCCATTTCCCCTCTATTTGCCAATATAGTATTGGCTAATTCGCAGTTTGATTGCTGAAGTACACTGCTAGAAAAATTTGATATTACACCGTTGTTTTTGTACAGATACGTTGACGATGAGTTCGCACGCATAAATATTGAACATCTTGATACCATTATTTACGTATTCAATAATCATAACAAGCATATCTAACTCATCTATGAAATAGAATCTGGTAATTTACTTAATTGTCTAGATGTTACATTTATTAAATTAAATTTAAATCTTTTATAATCACAGACCAGTACATAAAAAAAACCTCATCGCAACGAACAATCAACTTCTTATCCAACCACCCCCTCCACTGTAAAATAGATACAGTTTACAACTTAATTGATAGAGCATTGGTACTCTCTGACAGTCGTTTCCACTCTAAATATATTAATATTGTCAAGTCGATTTTACAGAAAAAGTTGAATCCAAGCAAATTCGTTGAAAAATGTATCAAAAAGAGACTATACAGCATACACAAAAATACACAAATTCAACCGACAAGAGTACCTTCTATAATGAATAACAGTCTAATTTTGATTTCCCTTTCGGTCTATAAAAAATTCATCGATACCTGCAAAATATTATTGAAAAAGTGTTACATTAGAACAATTACAAACATCAGCAGAAAAATCAATGATATTATTAGGTAAAGGTAAAATTAATACACTTGATTCTACTGGCATAATAAACAAAATTGATTGTACATCGAGGGACGCTCCTATGTGGAAGAAATAAAGATCTTTGTACACACACATCAACGAGCATATAAAAATAAAAAACAAAATTCCAGAATCTGTAATAAATCAACACCTGACTGAATGTTATCATAAATTTAAATTTGACAATCCAAGAATTTTACATAAAGAAAGTAATTAGCAAAAAAGACTGATCGTAGAAATGTTATATATTGATAAGTTTAAGAAGACTATTAATGAAAGGGAAGACACTCTAGGCTTAAATCGTTTGTATAAAGGTATACAATCTAATTTTAAACTGTAACTCCAGTCCTGTAGTTCTGGTCGTATGTAAAATTTTATAAGTTGTTATCACTCAGCTCTCTCTTACCACGCGTTTGAGTATTGTGCAATTCGCTTAGTCATACTTTCAATCGTTTCTAGTCATATTTATTTGACTGTGTGTAGTTATGTGAGTATATTATGTATGTATTTTTACTCATAATTCAAAACGTATACTTTCAACGTGAAGTGTATTCGACGATTCGCTCCCACGAAGTAAATAGGTTTGTAGTTTTAAGTTTCTCTTGTGTTATTGTGAGGTGTGGGATTTGATGTAATACATATAGTTTTTACTCAATTCGTTAACTCCTTTTCAGCCTGATAAGATCAGAAAATATACCTGACGAAATGTTGCAACGATAAAAAAAAACACATTCAACAACTTTTAGGTTTTCTTTGTTTATTTGCCTAAACAGATCGACAAGTGAATTCTTGTACTCATATCAATACTGTAATTAAGAGAAAGTGCCTGAGACAAGTTATTAAGCCCGGAACTACGCGAAAAAAACTAATACCTTAGAACTAATCGATAATTTTTTAATAGAAGTATTAGAGAACAGCTTGTTTGACTCTCAATTTTTCTATAATCTACAATGGACATTACGCGGGCTACATTACTTATTTTCAAATTCCAAGTAAAAAAATGTGTGCATCAGCTTAGAGGAAATCGATAAAAGTTTGCAGTCCAACTTACAGTACGGTAACATTAACAACATATTTCTATTTATACAAGAATTTGAGAAAAATACTTGCAAAGCAGCAACAGAAAAAAAAGGGTTTGAACAAGATTTTGACAATGAAAAGAAGTCTATTGATAGCGAAAGCTCTAAAATGTAACTGCACAACTATATGCAGCAAGGAGAAAACAGAAATAAATTTGAAACGGTAAATAATAATAACAGTAAACACGGTGATACAAGTAACGATATTAGTGAGAGTCAATGTAAGGAGAGGAACAGCATACAGGACAGAATGCATAGAGAGCACGATGATATTTACTTGCTTTTCACACACCCCCACCACCAAGATCTTTAACACCATTTAACACTTAAGGTAGTCTATCACACGCAGGAGTATCTGCAATGAATCATTTGTTAGTGCATTTAAAATGCGCATAACGCTTAAATGTAGAAAAGGTTTATTACTACATTCTGCTAAGATATGGCAACAATGTCGATCCGCTCGAGATCGTCATGCATTTACTATGCATACACACTTTCATATGGCTGTATATACGCGACTGCTCTGTTGCTAAATATTTGAGACATCTACACATGCTGCAGATAAGTTACATGACGATTGTTAACTGATTTACTACTTCGTATTCATACTGGTAATCCAACAGTTTTAAAATTGTATAAAATAGTACAAATTGTAAACTTTTTAACGGTATATTTCTCAGAATTTTCTTAGTTACTTAAGTAGCTCTTTTTGTCTTTATTCGAAAAGTGCCATTGTAACCCGTGTTAAAATTTTGGACTTGAAACTTTATTATCTTAACAATCAATGTAGTAGGAATTTTTTTTTTATAATTGATTCCGAAAAAGAAGAATTTAATCCATAACATACATTTTTTACAAGGAAACCGAAGTTAAAAAGTGGTGGGTGATTAACTACCGTAAGACTTATCGAAATCTCAATGATCGTTTGACAAGGCTGAACATATTAATTTTGATCTAGAGGTATTTCAATACACTACACTATTTTTCCAATCTTATTTTTATTGTTTGAAGTCATAGAACTTCTCGTAATAATAGTTCATTCATACGTATCTTGTGAAAATACGATTGATAGTTTATTGCTCATTCATGTTACTTAATTATTAAAGATAACCAACGAGAACTTGATAGTGAACAACAGTGTAACCGCATATTAGAGTAAGATATCCAGACCCATGCAAATGGAGTTAATAACTAAGTACTTTAATAACTTCTATTTTAAATGAAAAAAAGGTAACTAATAAAGGAGATGATCATATTATTAAGCCTCTTCCTATTATCGAGTCTAATGTTCACATTGATATATTACATGTGTTATATGCGAGCGTGCATGAGTTTTCTTATTAATTAAGCGAGATTACTGATCGATATCGGATCTTCTACCCAATCAAGTAGGTTCGATACATATCATCGACAATACTTTAAACCTCTAATTTAGTTTTTGATTTATTCTGCGTGTTATAAAAAATAAACGTGCGTTTTTTGGGTGATGTCAGCCATGAAGTTACTAAGATGTTTCAATATAAAACAGTGGACAGTGGATGCTTGGGTATATAATTATAAAATTATGCTTCTGTAAAATTAAGTAGCAAACATTATAATTTTTATTATAAAAATATCTTGCATGAAACAATATTGTGTACGAAGGTGGTGCAGTTATCGTGGGAATGAGTATACCTACATTCATTGGGTATGATTTCAATTAATATTTAATGAGTTCACAATTATAAAAAATATGTTACGGCACAATAATAAAAATAATATATAAGCTAGCCAGTACACGACTGCCCTTTCATCAAACCTTCTAATGGTTTCAAAACAACTTCCTACTACCTAAACGCTGATTACATCCGTAACGTCACGCTCCCATTTATCACATACGCTTACACACTTATTCCTAGTCCATATTCAACACCCAAAATATAATTGTATATAAAAAAATTTAAAAAAACCATCCTGTAGTATAGCTTTCTTTTATAGGGTAGTATCAAATACCAGAGTGTCCCTTCACGACGTTCATCACACATAGGTTTTTTTGACAGATATTATTCGAACGTCAAACGTATATTGAAATAGCATAAAAACTACCCACAAAAATTTCAGCTCGTTTGACTATGCCATTATTTTACATATGTTACATTTAAAAAAATCGATATTTAACATGTAACCTTATGAAAAATCACGCTTAATGGCATTTATATGATTTTTAGGAATCTCCCAATTTTTAGGTACAAAAAATTACTTTTAGATAAACCTTTCAAGTTTTTAAATAGACCCACAAATTAATTTTTAAATGAATTTAGAAAGAGAAGATGAAGTGTGCGTAAAACCATGTGTATGAGTACATCCACATGAGAAAAACAATTGCTAGCTTAACTGCCCATATTAGCGTCCTACTCACTTCTCTGAACTTTTCCTCCACCAACTATGTGAAGAAGGTCCTTGAAGTCAAAAAATCACTTTAACTACAAATGCAAAAATTCTAAAAGAATAAAGCACAGTAAAAATTAGTTATTGTACTTGTGCAGTACAAAAAAAACTTTTTCTTAAATTTTTGAAAAAAATGTGAAAAATTGCATAAACAATTACTTAGTTGCTGTAGAAGTACCAAACTAAGTATACAGGAATACATATTTATCAATACATTGGAAAGGTGCTCTGCTAAAATGCACTAATTTCCAAGTTTCATGAAAAAACATTTAAAAAAAAAATATCATTTAAGTAAATTATTTACTAACCTAATTTATAATTAAAACGAATGAATTAATATACATTAAATGAAAATTTACAAAAAAAATAAGTTACGAGCTAAACCATAACATGCGAGAATCGGATTCTTTTTAGTGTGACAGTTCGTAGCAAAGTGCGTAAGGGCCTCGACCAGTGTGCAGGAGGTCTGGGGTTCGAATCTCTTTGGAAACGAAAGAAAAAAAAAAAAAATTTATAAAATTCAAAATGTGTGGCGTGGTGATGTCATTTGGGATCATGTGGTGTAGAGGAAACCGGAAGTACGTCATGGGAGGCGAGGCGAAGGGGGAGAACCAAGCAAAATCCACTTTTATCACACTTTTTCTCAAGGTCAAAATCTGAAATCGTTGATTCACCCTCCCGCATAACGCGC
Source organism: Copidosoma floridanum (assembly GCF_000648655.2). Next base: position 467,205 of record NW_019384242.1, on the reverse strand, counting down.
TTATAGAAGTATAACTTTAAAAATAAATAATTCAACACGGGCTGTTATAGGAAAATTTTTTCGACTGGAAATAACATACCTTAAAAATGGTTACAAAATCGACAAAAAATATATTTTGATACTTTAAATACTGCGAAATTCTATGATCCTATGATGTTGACTTGTATCCATACTAATTAAAGAGAAAATCATGGTTTTGAACATAAAAAAAACTTCGGTTTGGTTTTTAAGATCAATGCATGCAATGCCATAGGAATAAGCTGCATTACGTTCTGTCCGTTATGACGTGAGCTTTCCACACCCCTGATCCTGCTTCACTACCCCACTGAAAGATTGTATTAAACATTTTAAATAGTCCAGCTTACAAGCACTTCTCGACGGTTAAGAAACCCTACGAGAACTGATCGACCACTTAAAAGGCCTCTTAACACTTCTTGACAATCAAAAAAGGTTCTGAATACGTCTCGGCTTCAAAGCATTTTTCGACTATTGCAAGGGCCTTTTAGCACTTCTCTAGGATCAACAAAGTCTTTTAACACTTCTCGATGATTTAAAAAGCTTTGAGCACTCCTTGATCATCAAGAAGACATTTGAGCACTTCTGGATGATCAAGAAATATTTATAGATTTTTACAGTCAGGGATGCTTTGGTATAACAAACAACCTAATAATGCTAAAATGATTGCTTGAACCATAACGATGGTCTGTATCCAGTCAGTGTTTTTTTGCATCATCAAAATAACAAGAAACAAAAACTACTAAGCAAATTATTTTTACTAACTAAGATAGGACAAACAGGTTTTAATGCTCATTACTTCTACAAAGGTTTATACCTGCATATTATTTAAAACTTCTCCTATATAAAGTTGTAATCGTAGGAATAAGTACTTAGCATTGTTACTAACAACTCAATGAGTAATCTACAATTGTGAGGACGTCAAATGAATAAATAAATAAATGAAATATTAATAAGTATAGCTAATTACCTCAGCTGTTGACTAAAGTCATCCTCTACGTCGTCATCATCCCAGTTGTCCTCCCAGACACTGATGTCTTCATCATCCTCATCTTTGGCTGTCCAGTCTAAATAATAACAAATGAAACAATATGTTGATAAAATTATTTTACTTATGGTTATACAAAACACTAAAATTTAATCTAGCTTCATATTTTTTAAATTAACATTCAACAATTTAACTCGGTAAGACAGAACTACAACTTTCTTGTTACTTCTGCTACAATCTTATGATTTTTGTTACAGTTAAGTTGAAATTTTTCATTTTTACCCTTAGCCTGCATATCACTCCTTTAGTTGTAATAACTATAATAAGCTGCCAAATATTTGCAATGTTAAACATGTATAATGTACCTGTAAATCACATAAAAAGCAGGCAAAATGACGCTTGTATAATACTTCTCTTATTTTTACGTTTTGCAAATCCGATTTTTTACATTGATATTAAAAAAATATAGTAGGTAAACTATGCGGATTTTTAAACAATGAGTATTATAACGTAGCTGCATTAGAATCCCCACTGTTATGAAATTCTCATAGGGTTTTTCGGCCTGGCAGCGACCTCAAACCCCTTTGACCTCACGCCCCTACTACTTTACTCCTACTACCTCAGTCTCTTATGTTAGAAATTTTTTAATTATAGAAAAAAGTAATAACTACAATTTTTATAAATAATTATAGAAAAAACAAACTAAAAATATAAGCAAATTTTTCTTGCCTTAATTTTTTTTATTATTGCAAGTGTGCAGTTAAAATAGAAATCTACGTTGTGTTCAGCCGATAGGTATACTACTGTAGTACAGATTTTCACCTTGGCTACACGTAACGTAGATTTTGTCGAACGCGAAATTCCATCTAAGCTACACGCTGATATTACTGCGCACTTTTTTCAGCCACCGCTGGCGCGCGGCGTTGTGGCATGCCTGCAGCATATAGGCGCTCACTATGCTGCTCTGCAACCATCGTTGGTGTCGTTAACGTCGTAGTCTCGTCGCAAGTAAAACGCGGAGTTCTCATTTTTATCGTGTCTGTAAGGTGCCAGTGCGTGTTTGCAGGGATCTCATCGTCGCCATTGTTGTCACCATTACTTCTATTCTCCACTGCAGCCCTATACACTATGTTGTGTGTGCATGCAGAGATGTGCCGCAGCCCAATACACTATTATTGTTGCAGCTACTGCGGTCCAGCCCTATGCACTGCAGACTACATTACTACTATTGTTGCATCATTAACAAGTCGTTCAGTATCCTTGGCGTGGCTACTGCGGTCTACACTTAAGTATCTATACACGTTACAAAATTCTGCGAATAATGTATTTTATATTTATATACATACATACAAACATATATATATATATTCTAAACGCGTAGGACCTGAAAAGCAACATGCACGAACAGTTCAGTGACTGCTTTGTTGCTGTTACTATCAGTACACGAAAAGTTGCATCCGTTTGTTATTATCAGTTGAGTGTCGTCTCTTACCAATTGCAGATCAAGTGTATCGCAGATAAAATGACTAATAAATTGTGAGCAGCAAACAACTTTGTAGAACTTTCTAGAAGTCTTGACGTTTCGAATTTGCGAGCATTCTGCTTATTTATAGGTTTTATAAGTAAATGACTTAGTTCGTGGAACTTTAAAATAGGGTCGCCAACAATGATGATAACGTCACTACTCCATACTTTGATGCGTCTATATGTAAATACACAAAATTTGGTTAGAACAACTGTAATAGTGATAAGTTTAAAATTACTATTGCAGTCTAGAAACTTTAGATGAAATGATTTTTCTAGATCACTCATACTTTATTTAAAGCTATTTTAAATCGATTTACATACTTGTTTTTTAATAATATCAGCGAATAGGGCAGAACAACAATGTCAAACATTGGCGACTACTTCAAAAAGTTATGTCACCCTCTAGAAACTAAAGAGAGGAAAAATAAAAAGCAGTTTATAGAAAAAGTAATTGAAGATAAAAATCTGCAAGTAAAAAAAAAGAAGGAGAAAAAAATCATCACATGATCCGAGGAAAATGTCAAGTCATTCCAGCAGAGAAGCTCCATAGACCAATCTGGAGTTTACAGAAATGTCATTCATAGATAATTATTAATGAGTGGCCAAAGCTGGATGATCATTATAAATTAGATAGTTTAAGTATGATTATTTTTATTTATGCATTAAAATTCTAGAAAACGGTTTATACAAAATAATATCAAGTCCATCTTTTTGTTCTCAATCAGAAGAAGAAGATAGGTGTAAGGTGCTCCAAGAAGTAGCAAAAAAAGTTTTAAAAAATATCAAAGGTACAGTATACTTTCTAGAATAGGTTTTGTAAATACACTTAAAGTAAAAATCGAATTGATTGCAGTATACCTAAATAAAACTTTATAACATTGTTTCAGTATCGAGTGTCGTGAAATGTAATCTACCTATTATGAAAAGAAAAATTGAGAGGAAGTCGTTCGAACGTCAAACGAGCCAAATAACAGATTGAGTCCTCCTCAAAACAAGGTACAAAGGTGTTAACTTTTTTCATCTATCAAGAGAGTCAGCTTAACTTTGAGGTAAGGAGCTACTTTTACATAATATACGGTAAACTATAACATATAATGATTAAATTTTCGGTTTGGTTTAGAAAATGGACTTTGTCATCTTAACTCGTACTGCTGAAAAAATTTACCTCTCAACAAAAGTTATTAGAGTTAGAGAAGGACAGAGGATACATGGTACTGAAGCTTAGGAAGATGAAGGAAAAAAATTAAGATTTGTATAATATATTGAGGAAATTGATCAGATTTATTGCTCCAAGTACTATATGAATTATTAAATCCTAACAATTTCACATATATTTGATGACTGCATTTTTTAAGAACTTTCTTCTCAATAGAGACATCACTATACTTGGCCTTTAAAATTTCTGGTTCGTAAAAGCCCCCGAACGCTAGTTGGCCTTGAAAATCTTTTAAATAGTAAGTAGTTGGATTTTTTTTTTTGAAATATTAGGAATTGTGAGAATTTCCATGGATAAATTTAGTGTATAACTTTTTTCAAAAGCGTTTTTTACTTTGCTTATACCTACTTTATCATTAATTTTAAATTTTGTATTTTTTTCTTCCAGGCTTACTTAGTAGCGTTTCAAATGTTCAGCTTCATTCGTTGATGTGATATTTTTTAGTTTCAGAGATGTTGTGCAATGTTTTCGATTATTATAGTGTTACGTGGGAATTGTGGAGTTTCGGGGTGTAAGGGAATTGAATACACGTGGAAGAAAGTATATGTTCGTTTATTAGAGTCTCAAAGCGAGAGCAGTCGCGTGCGTGGCGATAGGTTCGGAGGCTGATCGGAGAGAGAGAGCGCGGAAGAGCTGATAACGCTCGGGCCCACCGCCGAAAGGTGATCATCATACTCTGTATCCGCTGCTCATGCGCCGTGAAAGGTGAGTCTTGGGCGCGAACTTACAAAGGTTCTAGATACTGTACGTTACAATAGACTGTAATTAAGTCTGGAAGTAAGCCAAGCCATTTATAGATACCATTTAAACTGAATTTAACCCACATTTTTTTTCAATATGCGATTGAATCTTTCAAATATTGATGAATAAAGGTTACTGTAAGTTTTATACAGATTGATTTTGTACTTTTTCATAAGACCTTCAAAAGTTTTGCCATAAAATTCTTTATCTCTATCGGTATATAAATTTAAAGGGCACTATTCTTCTATTTAATATGGCTTTCATTGCTGCTGTGATATCATCTCAAGTTTTTCTGTACAAAACGTCTCCAAAAAATTGAAACTTAACGCAACATAATTAAGGACAACATGATACTATACTTATTACAAGTGCTACGTCTCGACTTCAGCGGCGATTTGACTACAGAAGCGAAGGCGCTACGTCACAGCTCACATTATGAACACAGCGTGGCAGTATTAGTGGCGCCAAGCTAAGAGAGACAACGGCAGTAGGCTTAGGAAAATGGTATGAGCTCTGCGTCTCGGCTTTAGCGGCGTTTTGCCTACATAAATAAAGAAGCTCAGCTAAGATGTTTTGATGAAACATTGCGTGTCTGCATTAGTAGCGTAACGTTAGCAAAGCTAAAAACATTAGGGTAGAAAGCATTAACTGAGCGCTGCGTACCAAATTTACCGGCATTTCGCACGAGCAGTTGATGAAGTATAGCATTTTACAATTATTTGTTGATATAAATGCCTTAGGCACCAAATATACCAATAGCATGGGCAAGATATAACACCGGCACTGTAAAAAATCCTGAACTACACGGAGAAAAGAACTGCAGTTACTTTTTTCGTAAGCAACGGACATGTTGGGACACTGTCAATTATCACTGGAAAACTGTACGATAAAAATTATCCTGAGAAAAGGGAGAAAATATAGTGAATGACAGAAAAATAAGGTACCGTCGAAACATTACGCCAGTTTAACAGTGAAAATTACTGTAGTTCTCTTCTCCATATAGCTCGTAGTAAGGTAATTGTTGCATAGATCTCACGTTTAATTGATTTACGTACTAATCAAATATAACAGTGAGTTTCGCAGTAAAATTTTTATGCACTTTGGCACGTTGTGTTGGTAGTATGGAAACTATTACGTTTTAACACAACTACCAGGTAGTTGTTAGATAGTTTATTATAAAAAAAAATAAAGTGTTTAAGCGCTAACATTTCAGATAATAAGGGATTTTTTTTATTGATTTATGTAAAAAGTTATTTAAATAATGTATAGCTTCATTTTACTTCTGCTCGTGCAAAATTTCAGTAAATTTGGTACGCAGCGCTCACTTAATGCTTCCTACCCTAATGTTTTTGCTAACGTTACGCTACTGATGCAGACGTGATTTAAAGATTTAAGCTTTAGCAGTGATTTAACCGTGATTTAAATCTTAAATCACAAAAAAAAATTTATTTTTCTGCTCAAATAATAGTGAGTTACAGTGTTTTACAGTATTAAAGTATCAGTTTTTTATAATATTGAGCGATACAACACAAAGTACTCTTATTTTCTAAGATGTAAGAACGATTTAGCAATCAACGTGGATGTTAGGCATATGATAGCTCATACATTAATCCCCAGGTTGAAAATTATGACGATCTGCTGTGCTGAGGTAAAAACTGTTTTAATTCACTTATCTCAGATAATGATTAACACTATTTGATAAGTTTCAGCTAGTACTAGCAAAATTTAGTCGGTGTACATTATTATTACTCCGGCAGTTTAGGACACTTTGCTTGAATAAGCCAGCTGTTTTTACGTAAGTTAATTAAATTATTATGATTGTAAGAAACAAAATAATTATTTAATTTCGTATTGAATAGTAAAAATTTTATCAAAAAACGTGTCAAAAATTAACTACTGATTCGTAATACGTAGATTACAAATTAATTTTCGATTTAAAATTATATAACTAAAGCATAATGCTATTTATAAGTATTAAATTAAGAAAAACTCATGAACTGCAACTTATCTTTTATATTATACAATTTAAGCAGTATAATTAATCCATTTATAAATAAAAAATTTTCAACTGACCAGCTATGAATAATTTAATAATATTTAAACATT
>NW_019384242.1:438991-460516 GCF_000648655.2 Copidosoma floridanum | reverse complement strand
AAATAGTGTGTAAAACGTTGTAATTTTTGTTAAATTATGATTTGCAAGAGCTTGCCTCGTTTTTTTCCTAGGACACAAAATATTTTGTATGGAACTACCACGAAACTCATAAATTACATTTGACATAATAGAAGTCAAATCTCTCATACATGTGTCACAACTAAATGTCATAATATAAGCGTAATACATATATTAACTGAGGAAAATCACGCTTTATAATACGCAATTTAAAAAATATGTGGTTTATATGTTTGAATGTGATTTAAAAGTGATGTAATGCAACCGACATTGTTATGTAATAGTTAATAATTCATTATAAATACAATGCAGAGTCCTATTTTTCTACATCTTGCAATCGTTCAAATCACATTCAATAAATTCATTTTCATATTTTTTTTATTTTGGGAGAAGGAATTTTTTTCTTTACTGTGGTTTAATCATTTGCTAAAACCAAGGTTCGTTTTTTAAATATTTGTAATTGTATCTTGACTTTTTACCAATTTTTATATTATATTAACACTTTATTTATAACTTACTTTATACATTTTTTTACGTAGAGTCGGGCACCAGTTGGAAAAAAACACTTTAGTATTTAAATAACATTACAAGTGAAACCATGCCTCTCGTGTGTAGTATTTATCACTGTCCAGATGTCTCTTCATATAGGCCCTTTATTACTTAGCAGCATCTTGTGACAACGTGCTCATTAACTAAATGTTGCGTAACATTATTAGGCAGAAGAAGCTGCATAAACGGTTTTATTTGAAATATCCTTTGTCTTTTGAAAAGTTACCATCATGAGTCAAGTCATAGTAATTTAATCGTGATTTAAATGTGACTTCAATCGTAAATCCCAAATAATTTTAACGTTTAGCTTAAATGATAGCTAGTTAAAGTATTTTCTTGTAACGCATTACATATTTTTAAGTTAATTACATCACAACATGCAAGTAATACATTCTAAAATATTTTTAATAATTTTTGTGCTTTACAGTAAGGATTAAAAAATTTATTCTCACTTTCGTCATACTTATGATTCGCGGAGGAGATAGGGCCTATTCTTTTTCATTTGTGATGAAAAAAAAGTTCTTTCACTGTTGTTATGGCATAAAAGTTATAAACACTGAATTAATTTAAAAAATAGCTGCGAAAATAAATATTTTCTACCTAGGGTGATTTGAGGGGCTGGCATGCTTTCGGTAAAGAAAACTGGATTTACACAGTAACAGTCCCTCAGGTGTTGCTTAAGAACTGCCCTTGGGCTTAGAGACTGCCCTGAAGCGATGCACATTTCAAAATCTCTGACGAAAATTACTAATTTTATATTTTTTTCTTCAATACATTACTATTTGAAGACTTCGTAAAATCAATTTTCTTTAAGAAAATCTCAGTTATCCATTATCGCATCAGTTTCATTAAAAATTAAGCTTTTTTATGACTGTTGTGCTAAAGAAGCTAGTTATAATTTAAATCCATTGATTTTTTCCTGTATTACTACTATCGATTTTTAAATCCTAATGTTTCTCATGAAAGTAAAAAAAATTATGTTTTAAATAACCAAATGGAAATTCATTAATATTAAAGTCAAATAAAATTTAATCTTCAATAACATAAAAAGATGTGACGGATAAGCTTACGTATATACGATGAATATGAATAAGTTCAACACTATAGTTACTGTCGTTCATGATAGTTCAGATGATAGGGCTCATGGTTTTGTATCCAATGGACCCGAGGTCAAATCTCAGACTTTTTTTATTATTTTTTTTATTATTTTTTTTTTTAACTAAACGAAGATTTAAAGAACACACAAGGGATGCCAATTTGTTATGACNAGTAATATTTTATTTAAATACACCAAAACGTAGATTCATTAGTTTTTTCGCGTTTGTTATTTTATAATTATTTCTTGGGATGTGTTTTTCATATAAAATATGTTGACAGGCGGCATACGCTTTAAATGAGCTATCACTAAGTGGACACTAATAAAATTAATGTACTGTAATTAATATGTTAGTATTTTACTCTTTTTGGAAGAGTATAAAAACAGCATAGTTTCAAATTAAATCTAACTTTCCATATTTAACATAAAAATAACGTGTATTCAACTATAACATAAGAAAATAACTTATCTCATTTTTATTGTTATAAGTGACGAGTATGCAATTACGAAACATTAAAAGGCCCCATATTATAAAAAAAATTATTAATGATTGCATACTACTATCACATACCAACAATAAATCACAATATGTAAAATGTACAGATATTATAAAGATCGGTGAACGCATAGCGAGTCGACTTTCGTATATATGAGGAACACCACAAGAAATGTCCCGTTTTTGTTTGTAATTTTAATAAAAAACTATGAATATACATGAATAATTTCAACATCTATACCTCGAAAAAGTTGTGTCACACCCTTACTGAAATTTTTTTAAAGTATATGACATTACGAGTAAAATGTGCCTGGTTTCAAGGGTGTGGCTCAAAAAAAATTTTTTTTATCAAAATGGGGGATAAAACAGTATATTTAATGTGGATTTTTTCACATATACACATACACATGATTCGAATTAATTTTTTTGTGTAATTATTATTAAAAATTGTATGAAAATCAGAGGTATGTGTAAATGTTTTGGTCGTATAAGCTATCTGTTATGTTTTCACTGATTTAAAATTGAAATTGCAAATTCATCCTTATTTAATTATATTTATTATGGTTGAAAAATTTATTTATACCGTCTATTTCTAACCTACAAATGATTGACAGAGTTATTTCACTAACTATAATTTTAACTAATGATTCAAAATGATTTAAGATTTAAAAGTGATTTAATCTTGATTTAAATCATTTAAATCACGTCAGCAGCCCCGATGCAGACACGCAATGTTTCATTAAAACATCTTAGCTGAGCTTCTTTATTTATGTAGGCTAAATGCCACTAAAGCTAAGACGCAGAGCTGGTATCACGTATGATAGCTTATTGCCGATGACACTTGTAGCGCAATGCCACTGATGCTATCACGCTATGTTCGTAGCGTAAGTTGTGACGTAGCGTCTCTGTCTGTGTAGGCAAAACGCCGCTAAAGCCGAGACACAGAGCTCGTACCATTTTCCTTAGCCTACTGCCATTGTCTCTCTTAGCGTGGCGCCACTAATACTGCCACGCTGTGTTCACAATGTGAGCTGTGACGTAGCACCTTCGCCTCTGTAGTCAAATCACCGCTCAAATCGAAATGGGATGCTTACATTACTCATGCCACCCAAGAATATATTTATTTTTGCTCATCGTACGTTTCTAGCTTGTCGACGCACTGTCCCCATTCTTGCTCTTAACATAACGCTTACTTTATGAAAGTGTCACGTGTATATAATATAGACGTGTGGTGTACATCTCGACTGTAGTTAATATGTTGGTAAAATAGTAAGCTTTACGCCTTACAATTTTTTCCGTGTGGTCAGCCCATGCATACTTTGAAAATATGTCAATTTCAGTAAGCATGTATCTGTAACCTTTGTTTTCTCTAGCATAAGGTATCATTTTAACGAGATCAGCTGGCCATGTTTCATCCAATCGTAGTATATCATAATTGTGACGTGGATAGCTAAGACGAGCTGGTTTGTGAAGCTCCTACTCTACGATTTTCTTCTTGCGATCCATCCTCATGAAAGTTTGGTAAGTAAATGCGAGAAAATATCACACATACAACAAGTATATTCATCTACTCTCATTATCTTCTGGAGTTATGTTATAAATCAGAGATAAAACATCTTTTGATGTATCTAAGTCGTGCTATAAATTTGCTATTTTTCGATTAAATCAACTATTTAAATTGCTAAAAACTACTTTTAGCTTATCTTGCTCATTAACTGGAACTTTCCTCTCTTTCTTAAAGCTACTAAGATTCATGGCATCGTTCAAGTTTGTCGCTGCTGCAACATTGCTCAATATTTTGTTTTGTAAATTATAATAACCGTCAGCAGTGACTTTATATACAATACCAGGAGGGCCTCGACTGCTGCCTTCAGTATTACTTAGCTTACGTCCGAACACTTCCATGCTCATTACGATACTTCGTTGAATTTACCTATGACTCAGCACATTTACCCTCGTTCTCGTGACTTATCAATAACCGATGTTATCTCATTATCATGGCTTGGATTTCCTGACGATCTTATAGCTATGAGTTAGTATAATAAAATTCATAGTCGATTAGGATGTATCATCAGCACTAATAAGCTGTTAATCTTACCACAATTAGATGGACCAGAGAAAACAGTTCCAATACTGTCAAGTAGTGAGTTACCATGTCGATTGGAGCGCTTTTCCTGCTTTACAATATCATTTAAGTTAGAATCTTGTAATTTTACAAATTGCTTTTTAAATTTCATGTCTGCACTGTACAACGGTTGGACTACGACTGACGTCTAGTTCATGAAATACTGCTTATATACTTTCGTAGTTGGGCTTTTTCAGACTTGAAGACTATAAATACAATGATTTCCTTCTCTTGTGGTGGCACATTTTCAGACCTGTAGACTATGAAGACGATGATTTCCTCCTCTAAAGCTCAGTCATGATCCGACCTTCAGTGAGTCATGATCATACATAAGAGAGAACGTGGTCTTCAAAATAAGATTATAAATTAAATACTTTACCTGTTAAACTTCACATACAAGGCTATCAGTACTGCAGTCCAGGTACTAAAATATTGTAAAATGTCTGACCAGAGATGATACACGTATAAGCCCCCTAAATGAAGCGTGCAAGAAGCCCAGTATAGCTTATTTTCAGAATCGAGAAAACATCGAAGCTAGAAACTCAGCAGATAGTCTTAGCCAACGAAGCTTGGCAAAGAGTCGAAGCCAGAAATTTAAGTATTGGGGTAAAAAACAGCCGCTCTAGCTATTGCGAATACTATGAAGGTTAAAAATAAAGTGTATATGGGTGTAAAAAGTAAGAAGAGACCGTGCACTGCCTTGCTTACAATAATTAAAGCCACATCAGGGAAAATGAATACAAAAAGCAAAGATGCACACAAGGTTATTACTTTGGCGTTGGAAGAGGCACATAGTACAGTTAAGAAAGCAGGTGGTACGAAAAGTGCCAAAATTACATTTATCTGACCTCTCCTAATTCGAACTGGCGGTGCCCTACCTTTCATACCCTTATTTTCAGGCTTCAGAGCAATCGGTGAATGAGCTAACGGTGTAGCTGCAATATTAAAAAGTATAAATGTTAGTAAGACTGCTAAACAGCAGCTGCAAGAAAACCAAAGACATAATAAAACTGGGGAGGCTGTTGCACTTGGAAAAGATCTTAAACTTTGACCATATCAAATTGGATTAGGTCTCTGCTTGAAGCCATATGCTGTAAGAGGTTTAAAAAAAAAAAAAAAAAAAAATTTCTAATCGTGCTTTGACCAACATTATTTTATTTAATTATGCTAAAAAACTGGAAATTCCCAATTTTCATGGAGTATTTATGCGAAACAACTTTTTTTTGAACGGGCCACAATTACGTACAACTGCTATTGTAAATCTTGACGATAAGAATGGACCTAGAAGTCATTGGGTAAAGTATCGAAAATGTGGTAATAACGTTACTTACTTTGACAGCTCTGGTTATTAACAGCAACCGTTAGATTTAATGCTGTACTTGGGAGTTGACAAGGTTAAATACAACTATAAAAGATACCAAAACTTTAATTATTTTAATTGTGGTTATTAGTGCTTGAAATTCTTATCGAGGAGATTGTAAAAAAGTCATGGAAGAAACATTGACTCTTAGTCTGTCTGGTACTTTTTCTGTATTAGAAGCGCAGTATTTTCCACCTATCGAATTATCCTCAAAACAATACTGCGTTCTTGGCTTAGTAGAAATCTTTACATTTGATTCGATTCCATATATTATCAAAGGTCATAATAAATTTTATGTAGGTCATAAAATGGTCGTTTTTCTAACAGGCAGCTACGAAATTCGAGATATTGAGTCATTTTTAGTGGACGCATTACAGCCCAACGATATAGCTATTAATATAAAACCCAGAAATAATACACTTTGTAGTGTCATACCGTGTAATCGCACTATTGATTTCAGACCAAAAGATAATATAGGAAGGCTCTTAGGTTTCACTGAACGAGTTTTAGAAGATAACGACACCCACAACTCAGACTTACCAGTGGCTATTCTTAAAGTAAAAGCATTACGAGTTGAGTGTAACATTATTACTGGAACCTGTATAATTGGAAAAAAGGTTCATACAATTCACGAATTTTTCCCAGCCGTTTCGACAGAATATAAGATTATTAAAGTTCCTTCACAAATATTTTATTTATCGGTCGTTAGGCACACTAATGATTACGTACAATTACGTATAGTTGGTCAGGACGGAGAATTAACAAATTTCCTTGGAGAAGTCATAACGATAAGGTTGCACGTTAAACGGTCGCAGTAATAGAGATCGTGTACAATCATAAAAGTTATGTAAGCAACTAAATATGCACTCCAGCGCTCAGTTGACAATGAGCATCCGAATCGTCGACACACCAACGGGAAAAATAGCTGAAACGTCAAAAGCTAATGCATCAAAACATTCGATTTCTAAGAAATCTAGAATTAAACGTTAAAGGCCCTGGTGGAAACTAACTTGTATATTCTTATTTCGTTGCATTAAGGAGGCTTGGACAATGGGTACCGTACGTAGGATAGAGTGCTATTAGGGCCCCTAAAAAATTAACGCTTTTCAACGGTAAATTTTTCAATAAATATAGTTATTTCGATAAAACCAAAGTACAAGATCAAGAAATTTCCAGAAAATTACCGTGAAATTACAAATGTGAAAATTAGGAGATGTTGCGATGCAAGCCACAGTAATATTTCATACTTTTCTTCTGATTTTCTCTCACGTTGAGTAATTGCTTCTATATTTTTGAGAATTTAATAAATTCTTTGTAAAAAAATACACAAGAACTATTTAAAATTTTTGAGGTTAATCAAAGATTTCCGAAGATACAGTTGATTTTTTGACTACTGTCTATAGAAGTGGGTGTTTAATTGGTGAATTTTTAGTAGCCATTCGCAAAAAAATTAAGTCGTTGATCCTAGTATTTTCTGATCGCAACTGAATTTGGCATACGTTTTTTAAATAATTCCAGAATTTTAAAAGTTTCGATAAAGCTGATCAAAATCACCCAAGCCGCCTTAAGCATGAGGAAGATTCTAAGTATTCAGTCACCTGTCACTTTTGACGAGTTCATTGCATGTATAAGATCCATGCTCATCAACCATATGCATCTGTAACTTATAATAATAATGATGAAATCTGTATATCGATTCAACATCAAGACCTGTATCTGCCACCATCACGCAGCTTCCTTCACATTTATGAAAAGTAGTAAAATCAAATGGTAATACGGGAAAAGCAATTACTCATGTGGGGTAAAATATTTGACCGCCACTCAGGTCCAACGTGGTTCGTCCCGGAGCTGTTGGTGGACTCGTCGGTAAGGCATACCCAACAGCTCCTGCCTTAGACATCTACTTTGGGTGCTCACACTAAACTGGAACTTCCTCATATACTAACTGATGGATAATCCTGCCACTTGCGGATAAGCACAAGGGAGAGGTGACACGCCTAGCGGACGGTTAGCGAAGTATTATCTAGTGAAACCAGAGCCTCCCCCTCCACATACTTTTCCCCCAGTCACGATAACTAAGAAGAGTCGGAAAGTGACTATACAGATGAGATATAAAGTAGAGTGATGGCAAAGTAGGAACTTGGAAACTGTATATAAAGGACTGAAAATAAGAATCGCGAATAATCATGGGGCTAAAGCACTACATCAAGGCACGGATAATTCAGAGATTAATCAGACTCATCCTAAGGGGCCGTACTATTACATGATGATAACCGGAAAAGACGTTAAAGTGAACGTCAGGGTCACCATTGTGGGGTAAAATATTTGACCGCCACTCAGGTTCAACGTGTTTCGTCCCAGAGCTGTTGGTGGACTCGTCAGTAAGGTATACCTAACAGCTCCTGCCTTAGACATCTACTTGGGGTGCTCACACTAAACTGGAACTTTTTTATGTACTAACTGATGGATAATCCTGAAATTTCAGATGAAACAACTCTAATGAATATTAACGGCTACTTTGATGCCTTGATCCTTCTAAATATAATATTAGGTTTAGCTGAAGACTATCGCAAGATTATTGTCAACTTTTTTTTTATTATACTATAAAACATCAGTTTATAACAGTAAAACTTATTAAAATGTGTCTACAAAATAATATGATTAACAATTAAATTACTCAATAGATGTACAAAGTTGGTACTTGGTCTTATTTTTCAGTAAACTTGTATTATTTTTGAAAATATTAGCACTTGCAGGTATTAAGACTTATAATGTTGCTCATCTTCTTTTCTCACTTGTAGTTCAGTTCAGCAAGCTTGAAAAGAAAGTTATACTTAATTTCAGTTAAACTGTTTTTTTTGTTCGACACGTGTCAGTTTCATCATATTTGTCCTAAATCAAGATTCAAGTTTTTCACGCAAGAAAAAAGATAGAAAAAATATTGAGCATTACATAAAGAAAGCATTAATCATTTTGAAAAATATATCTTGTCAATAGCTGCAGAAGTCAATAAATTTAGTAAAGAAGCTTAAGAATACTCTTTAAACTTATTAACAAGACTCCTACGTACCAAGCGTTTCAATAATAAATAGTTGAGAAGTGCAAGTCGTATATAACTTATTGGATTTACGTTTTCTAAAATTAATTTTAAAAATAAACACAAGATAGAGAGAAAATATTGTATACATCATACATATACACTATCTTATAAAAATAAGTTTATAAGAGTTACATGGTTAATCCTTCATTTAAATGTATAAGTATACTGCAGGTGACTGACTGTTCCCTATTTTAGGTGAACTGACATACTATACACACACTGAGAGGCTGCACTATAGAACTATACTTACTAATAATTGATACTAGACGCTAAGTCCCACCAAGTGGTGCAGGTGACGCATCATTACTTTAATCAAGAGCTGTTCGATAAATTTGCATAACCACTGTACGCGTAAGACAACAGACGCTCTAGTTTTCTCAGTGATAGTTATCGTCACAGAAGTGCTATCACCACCAGGGCCTGAGGGTCCTGCAAAGTAGGGTTCAAGGGAGTGTTGGAAAGCCAAGATTGGATAGTACTGATGTGGAAAATATTATCATTTTTATCAAAGGCGCAATATACATCCGAAGAGCATAAAAAATATCCGGAAAATTACTTTTCTGTCCACAAGTGCAATGAAGTAAAAAGATGCTAAGGCCTTCTAATGTTTGTGCACATTGTGAAAAATATGACATTCTGTCACTGGGACTAAAATACCCGTATTGTTATTCATTTTTGGCACGGTGTTTACGTGTGAATAAAAAGCTACTTTTAATTATTAAACATTGGCAATGATGGTGCAAATAAATGTATTCTGACTTCTCATTTCAAAGGATTGTATGATAATTTCGTTTAACAGTTTTGTGAAGAAATATGGGATACTGTAGAAAAATTACGATTGTGGTTATTTTTACTAGACACACTATTTGGCTGTTTTAAGACCTTTTTCGAGGCTGTTCTTTACAACCAAAATAATGTAAGTTATAAGCCAATTTTAATCGTTATTGAAATATTTTTAGTTGATATTGCACCCTAGCAACCGTTTTCACAAGTTTAAGAAGGTCTTTAATACTTCAATTTGGCTTCTACAAGTTTTACGCACATCTGACTGTTACCTTTTAAGTATAAATTAATCTACAGGACTTTATGCAATTTCTTGTACATAATTTATTGCTTACAATGTGTCTAGACAAAAACCAATAATATATGTTCTACAATTCGCAGTCTTTAAATTTTATTTATCTAGAGTACAATATCTATAAGGTCTTCGCTCACTCTAATAAAAAATTTTAAGAGGGGTTTAGTTTCTTAGTATACATTAGAATAATTGAGTTATTTTTCACTAGAATGGCAAAGTACGTGAATTGTTAACTTACATCCCTTCGTAATGCTTATAAAAACTTTTTTATAATCTCTTAAATTTTTTTATCTCTCAAAATATTTTGTTCTCTTTTCTTTCATTATTTATACGCACAATGTAATATATTTGTGCAAAAACTTTATCCTATCGACATTGAACACTATTTTTTATTGCATAGCGTGGCCACAAAATTTTAATTCATTTGTACATAAACAAAACGAGCTCCACCTCAAAAAATTCTGACTAGCTTGAAAAAAATAGTGCAGTAGTTTCAATATATTGTAACAAATTGGAATAGAATTTAACAAGTAAAAATATCAGTAAGAGCCCAAAAAAAGTGGCAAAAATCACCAAAATATGTTTTTCGTGTCTAAAAGAAAACTGAAGAATTGTACATAAAAAAGTGTCTAGTAAAAAAAAAAGTGCGAATTTAAGATAATCAAACTAAACCGTGATGAATTCAGATTAGTTTAGCCGTTTTTTTGCAAATCGCAAAAAACTGCCATATTTAACCATTTTTTCGTAATTCAATAACTCGCATTCTATACCATATTCATAGCTAAAATTATAACACAAGACAGATTTCGTAACCCTTATTATACACCCAAAATTTCAGCTTGATCGGTTCAAACAACATTTCGCGAACTGCAGCAAAAACCAAAAAAAGGTCCTCTCAAAAAATGGCCATAAAAAAGTTGTTAGCTAACATAGGTACAGTTTTTAAACGTATTTCACTTTATCTATATTTACTTTACAACTATCTAAAATGCCATTCATTTTTACCAATTAGAAGTATCTTGAAAGCTAATTGTGAAAACGCCTTTTTGATCTCCGTTCAGTGGAATTGGCGTTAAAATCGACTATCGAAAACAATAAAAAATCATTACATTGTGACGTACAGTATCTAGAACCTTTGTAAGTTCGCGCCCAAGACACCTCTCACGGCGCATGAGCAGCGGATACAGAGTATGATGATCACCTTTCGGCGGCGGGCCCGAGCGTTATCAGCTCTCCAGCTCTCGCTCTCTCCGATCAGCCTCCGAACCTAAGGCCACGCACGCGACTGCTCTCGCTTTGAGACTCTAATAAACGAACAAATACTTTCTTTCACGTGTATTCAATCCCCTTACACCCCGAAACTCTACAATTCCCACGTAACAGGAGGTTGTAGATAACCCGACCCCCAATTTTTGGCGCTCGACGTGTGGCGAGTTGTGTACGACAAAGTGATAAAAATTTTTTTTTAGTTTTCTTTCGTCGTCGGGAAGCACCCACAGTGCAGTGTAAGTGGGAATAAAAAGAATCATCGTGAAAAGAAAAGTAAAATGAAAAAAAAAAAATTTAAAGAAGAAACAGTGAATAATAACAAGAAAATAAAAAAATACAGTGTTAAGAAGACACACGCGGCTAGTCACGTGAGAAACGAGCAGGTGTCAAGTACCAGCGTGGGTGCTCAGCAGCCATCCAGGTGGCCGGCACCGTCGGGAAATAAAAAACAAGGGAGAGCCAAAACACGAAACTACATCACACCACACACCCTCTGGTAGCAATATTTTTCTGTGGACACTTTATTTACGGACACGGAAATGCTTTAGATCATACTGCTTACAATACTGTCCAGGTAGGTGAAATTTATATAAACGGTTAATAATATTACTGCTGGGCGATAAGTTTTATCAAATTGGCCCATAACAAACAAATAAAACCAAACAAACAAAAGAAAAACACAAAAAAAATAACCAAGCAAATAAAACAAAAAGCAGTCGAAAAAAATTGATAACGTTGTAGGTGGGGCAGTGGACCACTTAGCAGACGCGGAGGTCGTAACAAACGACAGTTTATGGTTACAATTTTGCCACGATCCCGAGGCGGTCAAAGAGTTAAAAAAGTCAAACAAAAAAACAAAAGACTTAATTGGAAAAATTTTTAAGAGCATGAAAACGGTCGTGCTAAGAGATAAGAAAAAAAAGGCCCTAAGCAAATAATTGGAGGAAACGAAGCCTCAGAATCATATATAGAGCCCCTGCGTAGTGATGATAGTGGAGAGAAAGGGGATGAGTCAGACAAGGGGCCCCCTAGGAATCAGCTTGGCAATTGGAGAAGGAAGACAGAGTTGCTCCGGAGATGGCCAGAAAGGGAGGGGGGAGAAATTGAAAGAGAATTCCAAAACAGAGATAGAAGGAAAGCTAGACCGGTGCGGGAGTTCCTAAATCTTAAAAATAACCAGGAAAGGTGGGAGCAAACAACAGGTGAACCTACACACAGATCGCGGCATCACCGGGAGTATAAGAGGAATATAAATTCCTCGATTGAAGAATTAAGCACAATAATCCCAACAATACCAATATTTACAGGGGATCCAATAAATCTAACAGCGTTCACAAGGGTAGTAAGGGCAATAGGTTAAAAGGTGGACGACAGAGACGTCCTATATTTTTTGGCAACGCTATCCAGCAGGCTGAAAGGTCGAGCGGCAGCACATCTAAATGATAGAATCACTCAGTTTGAGTCTATAAAAGAATTTCTCGAGGAGGTTACGGAAAGGTACGAGGCCATCAGTAGCACAGAGACAGTTATGGCAAAAGTTAGGTCGGAACGACAAAGAGATAGGGAATCTGTAGAAGAATACTCAAATCGCATGCAAAAGTTGTTTAACAGGGCCATAGGGCTTCAAAAAGCAAACCTTAAAGTTTCTAAAATGCTAAGGCAGGAATTTAAGAAAAATATTTTAAAAAAAGTAGTGACCCAATATATATTAGGCCTTAATCCCCCGTACAATCACAAAGTTTCAATGCATAGGCCCATAACGCTAACATAGGCCGTTACATTGGCATTAAAAGTCGAGGATATGATGGCTATAAAATCATCTCGAGTAGACAGCAATAAATATGAGAGATGTAAAAAAGAATTCAACAAAACGAAAGACAAGGTAAACAAGTGTAACTATTGTGGCCGAATTGGGCACAAAGCAGAAGAGTGTCATTCATTGTGACACGACATAGAAAAAGGGCTGCTAGTGAAGAAAGGTCGCGGTGAGGAGACCAGAGCACCGTACTATACAAGGTACCAGGATAGGGGTGAAGAAAGAAGTGGTGGAAAATCATATAATGATAGTGGAAGAAGACCCAGAGACTAAAGACACAATAATATGGCTCAGGCAGAGAATAAATACAACTACGGCAGATATGAAGGAGATTTTGAAAAAGGGTATGCTTATCACGAAAATAATAACAATAACAATAGTAATAACAGATATTATGAGCCAAATGGCAGAAATTACGGCCAAAGAGACAGTGGTAGGGATGATAGCCGAAATAATAATTAGAAAAGTAACGAGCGTTATGAGCCTGGACACACAAACGGAACACAAGACCCAAAGGAGGCTGAACCTAGACGGGGTGATATCTCTAGTAAACAGGAGCCAAATTTCCAGAACGATGCTCGAAGTACTCCCCCAACATCGAGCATCGGGAAAAAGTGGCTACATATTTTAAAGGACCAAAAGTAAACGATGTAAAAATTGAAGAGAAAGAAGAAAAACCCATACAGTCGGAGGTTTGGGAAAAGGAGATAAACGATAACAAAATTAATACTTGTCAACAAATCGAACCAAATTTTTAAAAAAATCTAAAAGATAAAAATACATCGATGTGAAAAGAGGACAAGAAAGAAGTCACGACGGTACTAATTAACTATGCAGCAATAGGACGCAGATCGCTAACAGTAACGCTAGAAAGTGAAGGTTTCCAAATAAAAGATCAGATTTATATGCTGACACGGGTGCTGAGATCTCGATACTAAAAGAAGATAATATAAAAGAAAAATCGCTATTGGATGAGAATGTAAAAGTAAAAATAATTGGAGCAACTCATGGAGAACGTGAAACAAAAGGCACGGTGGACGCAATGATCCACGGTATGAAGTGCACTTTCCATGTAGTCCCACAGGATTTTCCGATCGAAGTAGACGGAATCCTTGGATGGAATATGATTAAAAAATACAATGACGAGGTGGGCGCAAAAACAAATACACTTAGTCTAGGTGGTGTGGAAACCCTACTGAAGACGGCAGAATATTTCGAGATAGCAGCGAGATCCAGGCAGGTTATATATGCAAGAGTCAAAAAAGAATTTGGAAAGATTCAAGTTGGATTTGTGCCACTTCAAGATTTGGGAAAACATATGCATTTTAGAGACTTTTACGGCACTAATAATAAAGGTAATATATATGCAGAATGCGTAAATTTTTTAAACAAAAAAAGGAGAATTACAGTACCGGAAGTGGATCTAATAGAGTGCGAAGAAGAGAAGAAAATGGAAATAACTGGCAAGGTGGGGGACGGCCTCAGAGAAGAAGAGACTGCATTTGTTGGCTTGCTCGAGGAAGTCAAATTAAAAGAAAAAGAAATGAAAAAAAAATACAGATTGAGATATAAAAGCGTAGGTAGACATAAAGAAATCGACACGTACGCGGAAAAAGACTGTGATATGAAAGGTGTCATAGAAAGAATTGAAAAGTTATGACACTGATCGACACTGAGGGCTGTAACGAAGAAGAGTTACAGAACGTAAAAAAATTAATATCGATGAATCCGTTTGTGTTTGGGTTGGACAGGGAACCGTTAAAAACAACTCATTTAATAAAACACACAATAGAGACAACAACAAATAAGCCAGTAGTGGTCAGAAGATATAGATACCCGCCCGCAGTAAAGGAAAACATCAGAAGAAAAATTCAAAAATTGATGGATTTGGATATAACAGAACCGTCAACGTCCCCATATAACTCAAATATATGGATAGTGCCTAAGCCGCCAGGACAAAACGACGAGAAGAGGTGGCGACTGGTCACGGATTTCAAACAGCTAAACAAAATAACTGTTGGAAGCTGTTACCCACTACCCTTTTAAAGCAACATATTGGAGCACTTAGCGTCTGCTAAGTATATCACAGTAGTTGATTTGAAGAGTGGATTCTACCAGATTGAAATCCAAGAAGAGGACGCGCATAAAACTGCAATCTCGGGACCCGACGGGCACTATCAATACAAACGTATGCCAATGGGGTGCTCAGAGTCACCAAATACATTCCTGAGGGCGATAACGTTAGCTCTAGCCGATCTACAAGAGCGAGAAATTGAAGTATACATGGATGGCATCATGGTGTTCGCAGCAACTCTCGAAGAACATAAGAAACGCTTAAAAAAATTGATAGAAAGACTAGCAAAAGCAAACATGATCATAGAGCCAAAAAAATTTTAATTTTTGAAGAAAGAAGCAAAAGTCCTTGTTAACGTGGTTAGAAATGGTAAGATAAAGACGGACCCGAAGAAGATCAAAGCCGCAAAAGAATATCCAAGACCGACAAATACAAGGAAAACTAAGCAGTTTCTTGGATTTGCGGGATATTACAGAAAATTCATGAAAGATTAAGCAAAGATAGCACGACCACTCTCTACAATGACAAAGAAGAATACGGAGTTTAAATGGGGCGAAAAAGAGGAAGAGACCTTTAAAAAACTAGTGGATGCACTATGTTCAAAACCTGTATAAACAGCACCGGACTTGAGTAATCCGTTCATTGTAACAACAGATGCGTCGGATTATGCCATCGGGGCAATCCTTAGTCAGGGAGAGATAGGTAGGATAGACCATGTGAATATGAGTCACGGTGCCTCAAGGGTAGTGAACTTAGATTTCCAACGTATTATAAAGAGTTTCTAGCAGTAGTTTTTGCAAAGGAACAGTTTAGACCTTATCTGTATGGCAGGAACTTCACGGTGGTTACGGATCACGAACCATTGAAACATTTTAACACGTCGAAAAAACCCGACATTCAGTTTAACAGATTAAAGGCAGAGTTGCGTGGTTACGATTTTGATATAATTTATCGCCCAGGTATCTTAAACAACGCACCAGATGCTCTTTCAAGAAATCTAGTCGTAAAAGAGGGCGAAAAGAACCCAGAACTACCGCGAGTAGAACTGTATCAAATGGCAGATGAACAAGAGAAGGAAGAGGGTGAAGTAAGTGATGGCCTACCAGCACGTGTATTCAAAATTAGGGCAAAATCAAAAATACGGATCGACGGTAAGTTAAAAAATGGTAGTAAAGGAATGAGACTCAGATTCATCGCATAAAAAACCTAGGAAGAAAAAGACTGAAGTGGAATTGTGTTGGGAAGAAGAAGTTGAGGAGAAACAACAAACTAAAGAAAAAATTTTATCGCAGGGGCCACTAAAGAATAAATAAGAGCACATGAAGAAAGAGAAGGGCTGGATGAAAGGGGTACAAAAAACAAGCACACCTTATGTCGTCATGGACCACCAAACAAGGCAAAAGCAAAGGAAGAAAAGACAAAGGTAGCTCGACACTTTAAACAGAATTAGACAGAATTTTTCTGTCACTCCTGTGAAAAAAACACAGACTGAAGAAAATATAATAGTGAATTGGGAAAAAAGACCAGAAATTGAACACAATAATTTGGGGGAAATTGAAATATGCTTGAACGGATCAGAGCATGGGAGAAAAAGAGACAACAGTAGGAAGAGAAGCTCAAAAAGTCGTAGTACTTCGGAGGATCAAACGTCCAGGGCAAAAAAAAAATCAGAAAATCCACGACGAGAAAGGCAAAAAGAGTCTTACTATTTTGCAAAAAAGGATCCAAAAAAACTTAACGACCTTACCAGCATGTTATAAGAAAAGACAGATAGACTCAGAAAAAAAGTTTTTGTCGACATCAGAGAAAGAGAGGTAGAAGGAAAACCAGAAGTCAGAATAGATGTATGGGAGGTAGAAGATAGCAGCGGGGATTTAAGTAAAAAAGGTGATCGAAACAAAGAAAAAGAGGAAACAGTAAGTACGGAAGATAAAAGTGAGGAAGAGAAAAGTGAAGGCAACACCAGCAGCGAAGGAGAAAATCTTTCGTGGGATAATCAGGGAGAAAGGCTATCCTTACATCATGGCGAGACGTCCGAGGCGTTCAATAATTTGAATGATGAAGAATCGAGCAAAAAGAACTAATTGATTTTAAAGGATGCACCTAATGAACAAAAACGTGGATCAGACGGAAATTGTGCAGAGCCATGGAAGGAGTGGCATTTAGTAAATGTAAAGGGCGATGGTAATTGTTTGTTTTATAGTCTTATTGTACTGTTCGATCTGGACTTAAGAGCAAAGCAGCTAAGAAAAATCTTACTGCATTCTGAACATATTAAAAACTGCGTTGACCCGGAAAACACTAAGAGAATTTTGAGGAAGGATTACAAGTTTGGGGATGGAGAGTGCATTTTTGTCTTTTCTCAGGAGTTCAAAAAGAACATATGTGTGCACTACGTAAATGGAGACGGAACTCCAATGTGTCATCACTACTCAGGAATAAAAGGAGATACATATGAGCACATGCGGTATGAGCCGGAACACTATTAGGCGCTCTGCGAAAAAGGACAAAAACGCTATAAATCGATGGATGAATTATACAAAAAATCAAGTGATGAAGACAGTAAGTTAGTACGAGGGGAGAGACGAGCAACATTGAGGAAAAGGAATGAAAACAAGTTCCCATATACGAGACAGAAAATCAAGGGTAGACCTAATAAGAAAACAAAGGAAGACAATAAAACAGATCACGAGATGAGTGATGAGTCAGATTTTGGGCCAAAAGAAAAACGATTATTAGAGAAGCGCGATCCACCACCACCTCCACCGGAAACACCGGATGAGCCCAATAGCGGAACAAGAAACAACAAAAATATCAGATAACGACGTAAACAATGAAAGTCACGAAAAAGAAGTTAGCGATAATGGAAATGGAAATGAGTTACTTAATGCGAACATGGTGGCAGATGATAATGCCGAAAGCACAGATGATGGCAAAATCAATAGAAGTATACCAGGTTTAGATAGGTACAGAGCTTGCCGGAGACGACTACCAGTACAAAAACCACCCTGGAAGCCAGAGGAAGATAAGGATATACCACCATTTCAAAGGCTTAAGAATATAAACGAACACCCATTTAGATACATTGACAACTTAGCCTTCTGTACAATAACAGAAAACATACCGGACACATAAGCCGTAGACGCGCTTCACGAGAGAGGTTATATAAATCCAACAGCCATGAATAAAGAAAATAGGAGGGTTGGAGAGGTCTTCCTATCTAGAGCAAGAAAAGTATCAGTAATGCAGTTATACGTGAAAGAGTACTTTGACAGTGCAGGATTAAAATCGGATATTAAGAAATGCATATCGTCTTTAAAACAGCTCATGTTGTTTAACAAGTTGACGTCAGTAGGTATTATACGAGATCTAGCAATACTAAGCGAATCACAGTGGGACTATTTCGCAGAGCAATTTAAAAACACCTTCGAAGACACAAAAATATTGGCAGTGTTGTACTTGAACAATTTATTAGTACCACCAGTTAAGCAACGATTTAATGTACTCAAAGAATACCACGAGTCATCGGTAGGAGGCCACAGAGGTATGAACCAGACTTACAACAAAATTGCGAAAGACTATTACTGGCGAAACATGCGACCGGACGTACGTCAGTTCGTGTTAGGTTGTGAATCATGCCAATCTAAGAAACTTGATAGAGTCAGAACAAAACAGGCTCTAGTTGTAACAGATACACCAGCTAGGCCATTTGAAAAAATATCAATTGATTTTTATGGCCCGATAAACAAACCATCGGCTCATAGCAATAATTACATATTGTCAATTTAGGACTGGCTCACGAAATATATAATTTTTGTACCAGTAAAAAGCGCGACGGCGTTAGAAAAAGCAAAAGCACTTTTAAACAGAGTAATTGCACACTTTGGCACCCCAGAGAAAATGCTGTCAGACAGAGGTGCACATTTCCAAAACAAACTGTTGGAAGAGTTCGCAAGAGTATTTAAAGTAGACAAAATGGGAACAACAGCCTTCCATTCATAGAGTAACGGCGCTATAGAACGAATGCATCATACATTAACGGAATATTTAAAGGCGTACGTAAATGAAGATGACTTTTGGGACAATCATTTGGGCATGTGCATGTGTCCTTACAATTCGACAAAACACTCAGCAACGGGGATAACGCCTCAAGAACTATTGCTGGGCTACCCAGCCAGAATTCCATTTAGCTTAAGAAAACAATGAATAAACAAACGTATGATTAATATGTAGAAGACGTAATAAAAACAATGACGCGGCTAAGGACAATAGCAGCCATGAATCAAGTTCAGGCGAAGTACAGGTCCAAATATTATTACGACAAAAAATTGAACACAAGATTTTTCATGGAAGGAGAGATGGTCTATGTTCTTAAAGAGCCGAGAAAGAAATATGAGGATCACTACGAAGGACCATACGAAATCGTAGGAATAAATTACAAAAACCACAAAATAAAACTGAAACGTGGCAATGAAACAAGAATTACACACGTGGACAAAATCGAGAAAGCATGCGTTATCAAAACCCAATTGTTAGATAATAGGGAACTCGGGGAATAAAGCAGGATAACAAAAAGAAATTGCATAAGAGTAAGAAGCAATAAAAAAAAAAAAAAAAAAATTGAAAAATTCATAGAGTAGAGTAGAGTAGAGTGGATTTATTAGGCTAAGGACCAATGTTCCATAGTANAAAAACGAGATATCAGAAACAACAAGACCAAAATAGTATACTTCTCTCGTAAGCGTGGCCTTCGGACGACTTACGAGATCAGCAATCAAAACGGTATGAACAAAAAAAATACAAATCTTGTGTTTTAGGGCTGGAACCATGCCAGTGACACAGCAACCTGGAGAGATAGAGGAAATTGAAAGAAACCCTGGAATATTGATGGAGAGCTTGGGCCCAGTCCAAGCAGTCACATCAACTTGGAAAATGATATGGTTTGTAGATTGGAATGACGTTGTCAAGGAGGTAAATTCGTTTTTAGACGCGAAAAAGCAAGCAAAATGGAAGTGCAGGGTGACGATAAAAAAAGAACACAAATGTATAGAACAAGTAGAGTACACGGCAGGAAAAGTCCTAAGGGCCTTGGATAGGGTAAAAGAGGCATATAAAACAGTAGTAAGCCAAAAGATCGATGATCAAAGCAAGACGGTGCAAGCGCTGCAGGGGGGTGTGACTGACGATGAAAAAGAGAAAATACAAAAGCTAGTAGAGACGATCCCGACTAACACAATGGAAACAACTAAGTACTTAACGGAACAAATTAGAGTCAAAACATATGGAACAACGGTGGACATAATATACTTGGCGAGTCGGGAAACGACGCATGTACCAGATGCGGCATTGAGAGCGATTTTGGAAGCAAAAATTTTGGCAGAGCAGCTGAGACTAGATCTACAGTTTCCAGTAAGAGAAAATATAACCACAGAAGAAGAAATTGGAGAAATCTCAGAAATAACGACCATGGAATTTAACGGCAGAATAATATATTACATTCGGATACCACTGGTTACGAAAGAAAATTTGGTCCTTCTTAGGATATCATCATTGCCAGTGGAACAAAAAGGCTTAAATACTACGGATTTAGTGGCATACTTGCAGCCAACATACGAATACATAGCGAGCAGTGTTAGTGAGAAAAGATTTACGCCAATACCGCTAAAGGTGATAAGACTATGTAGAAGACTAGGAAAAACACGAATTGCACACAAATGGAGCCAACACAGGAAGTCGAACAGGACCACCCCTGTGAGATACGTATCATATTGGGGATTGCAGTGAAGAAACCAGAAGAATGTCCGATAATAATAGCCAAGTTAAAGGGCACATTTTGGATACGTCTCCATGCTAAAAACCAACGTGCCTTTACCACTACGAGAAAGGTGGTGGATTCTGGGGTAGTCAGCTTAGCCAGAGACTGTATAGCTCAAGCATTGAATACAAGACTGGATCCAGGACAAGAGGAAGGTGAAAATCGCATAACAAAGCTTGAAAGCGCAAATCTAAACTTGAAGGATAGACTACAAAAGGTAAAAGGGACTGAAGGAGGTATATTATTGGAATTAATGGAAGCAGTGATAAAAAGAGACGGACTACAGGAACTCGATAACCAGGAACACGGACTTGATGATAGGATAAAAACAGGTACTAAGCAAGCGGATATACTCCAACAGGCACACGAATTAGTACAAAAAAAGGAGGAATTCTCAAATTGGAAGGAATACGCATTGTTGGCAGCGGAAATAGCACTAGGAGTGGCAGCCGGATCTTTTGGGTTTTTAAAATGGGGGGGTCCAATAATACTTAAAGGTTTGAGAATGATTACAGGCGGACGGGAGAGGAACCGCGGAAACACCAACTCAGTACTACAAGACTTGTCAACCCAGAGGGCCATGGTTAATGCACGAGAGGTACAAGTGCTACTGGGCGAGCGGGTAGGATCAGAAGGCAGAAGACTACCAGCTCAGTTAACAACCAATCCGCGATGATCATTGAGATCGACAATGTAATAAAAAGGGTTATACATAAGATGTGTACAGAT
>NW_019384242.1:385036-438962 GCF_000648655.2 Copidosoma floridanum | reverse complement strand
AAACAAAAATGAAAAGAATAATTAAATAAATAATAAATATACAAAGAATATAATTATACAAAATAATGTAAAGAGAGCAGCGCAAACAAGATCAATTATGTATACACAAATAATTCACAGACAACATAACACAAATATACTCGCACACACAAACCAGTATGGCCATCGAGGACGATGACCGCGTGGCCTCGGACGTGTGACGTACAGTATCTAGAGCCTTTGTAAGTTTGCGCCCAAGACTCAACTCTCACGGTGCATGAGCAGCGGATACAGAGTATGACGATCACCTTTCGGCGGCGGGCCCGAGCGTTATCAGCTCTCCGGCTCTCGCTCTCTCCGATCAGCCTCCGAACCTAACGCCACGCACGCGACTGCTCTCGCTTTGAGACTCTAATAAACGAACATATACTTTCTTCCATGTGTATTCAATCCCCTTGCACCCCGAAACTCCACAATTCCCACGTAACAACATGACTACTGCAACACATGAAAAGTTCGTTAGAAAATTAATAATTCTTCTTTTAAAATACAGTATACCGTTTGTAGTTTCAGCATAACCTTAAATTAATCACAAAATGCATTCAATTAACTTTTTGTTGTAAAAAAAAGGTAACGTCCTATTATCTTAATTTTTGAGAAACACACATTTGTTGCATTATATTAAACTTAATGATTCTACATTTCTTTCTTGAATAATCTTTGGTCCAACATGTTATTGTCTTTTTGCATCTAATGTGTATTAACTGTTCAAATGATTTTTTCAAGCAATGAGATAGCCTTAGTTCCAATTTGATACCTTGTAAATATCAATATCCATTTTTTACCAGAAAATCCAAATTTTTTTTTAAAATTCTTTAAGCTATAAAAATACATCAGGCATCTTTGCGTAGCTTGATTACCATTTATACAGTTAACAATTTAACCGTCAAATAATGTTTTAGTAACAATAAATGACTTATGAACCTTTTTTTATGTGACAATACGGAATGATAATTGTGAAGTTCTTTTCTTTCCTTTACTAATCTCTCATATTTATGTTTTGTTGTAACGGTCTTTTTTTCTACAGCAATACACGAGGTCCTACAGAATCCACAGCTATGTGGGGCTAAGTTAAACTTTTTTTCATATCCTAGCACAGACTGCAATTTATTAAATAAAATTCTGCAACAAAGAATTATAAAAAAACAGACTGCCGAGGTACAAATAAATCGTTTTTTGGATTTTCTTACTTTTGTTGTGCATTTAGATGCTTGAAAGAGATAACATAGCCTAGTGATACAGAAAATAGTAATAAAATAAGACGTTTAATAACAGTTGGTAAACAATTAAAAACAACGTCCAATGGTGGTACTGTCAAATTTTTGTATTCATTAACAAACAAAAACATCGTTCCGGCCGTTTGGACAACTTCCTGGCCCTTATCAGGTACAAAAAGCTCTAACTCTTACGAAACAGATGTAAAATCGTCATGCATTACAATTTTACGTTGTTTTTATTTTCTAATAAATACAAAAATATGACATTACTACCATTAGACGTGCTTTTTAATTAAAAAAATAGTAATGTTTCCGATGATTCTTGACTTCATTCCAAGGTTGTTGCTTTACATACTTTTTCTACACTACTATTCAGTATCATTTGAAAAAATACTGTAATTTATTTTTTTGATACAAAAAATGCCTTAAAAGAGGATTATTCTGACCTCGGGCGTTTTTGAGCGTTGGGTGTGCCTTCGGCAGGAGAAATAGAATTCGCCACATAAGTGCCATCGTTCCGAAGCTACCTTACGTCTCTCGGGCCCTGCTTCGCAGGTCTCTCGTGCCGCAAAATAGCCTCAGAGACGACGGCACTTATCCAACAAAAACTACTATTTCCGACCTCGGGTATTTTTGAGAGGCTGGTTTGCCCTCAGCAGGAAAAATAGGAGTCGCCTCATAAGTGCCATCGCTCCGCGGAGAGAACGGCACTTATGCGACAAAAAGTACTATTTTCCACTTGCTCATTTTGAGATGGGGAAAATAAGTTAACAAAATCTGAATAATATGTAATTTAATAGTGCAATTTATAAATCTAGAAAGGATACTTTTAATCGTAAAAAAAGGGGTCAACTGTAGAAATTTCATACTATTCGAATGAAAAATCAAGATGTGTCTGGTCCACGTAATTCGGTAATCAGTAACTCGATAATTTGTTATTTTGGATAAGTTTTTCTTGTGATCGGTCGGTCTAATTTTCTAGTATATCTGTCTACGTATACTGTAAATATAGATATAGTCCCTTGAGAAATTGGACCGACCACCCAACCAAAAACGTACTCTGTCCAAGGTTATTATTTAAATGGCGGAACAAATAAAATTAAATTTGGAAAATAACGGATACCTGAATGCTATCGAATAAAAAATCAAGATGGGTTTGATTCACGTGTTAACTCGATAATTTGTTGTTTTGCATATGTTTTTTTGTAGTCGGTCTGTACAATTACCTCGTATATCTATATATGTATATTGTAAATATAGATAAATATACTTTCTTGAGAAATTGGATCGACCGACTAAATAAAACGTACCCTTTTCAAGCTTTAGATTTTAATGGCGGAACATATAAAATTAAATTTGGAAAATAACGGATATCTAAATGCTGTATGAGCAAATCTCTGGAACCCTTAAAATGTCTGTCCTGGTTGCAATATTCGAACAAATCACTACTTTTTCTGACTCATACAGTGTAGATATATCTTATACGTATGAATATAGATAAAAAAAATCATATAAAACACCGTACGTACTTTTCATTATTTGATTAGACAACATGGAAGCAAAAAAAAGTGACAAAAACGCTTGAGTTCAGATGTCTTTTTCAAAAACTCGTTACTTTGATGTGCTATAACTTTTGGAGCATTGCTCCAAATGACTTGGAATTTTGCAGAGAGCTAACGCTTATAAGCTTTGTAGACAACATTCACGAACTTAAATGTGCTCCTCACAGGTGAAGTCTCACAAAAACAATTGTAAGGCCTCGAAGCTGTCCCTACATTTTTACTAAAAACATACAGTTTGATATTTAGTTGTCACATTTGGAGCGTTTGTTGAATCAGCATAATAAAAAATTTTCATAAAACTAGATGGAAAAACAACGAAATCAGTACATTGAAATTTTACGTGCTCGCTCACAGAAGCCAGCAATAAAATCATAGTTGCAAAAATGGTCACGAACATGATATTAAAAAATCACTATTTCCGCTAGCACATCTAAAATTTTAGTTAAAATGTACTAAAAAACGATGTTCATCACTAAGTTCAATGCAAAAAGTATACACCTAGACCGCTAAATTGCTAAGCAGTATATGAGCCAACCATAAGTTTCTAAAACAGCTTTTCTAAGCGAATTTACCAAACTTAACAACTTTCGTATGATAATTTTACTATAAGTATATTGCGAACAAATTTTAAGGTATAACTGTTGGAGGTGAATGCTTAGCTTTTACGGTTAATTAAGGCAACCATCACAGCATCTGTCAAGCCTAATAACAATTTTTCGGAGCGATTAGGTTCAATTTTACAAAGATCAGAGAGCCAGCAATTTAAAAAGTATGCGTTATTTCGGAGAAAAAGATCCCTTTGGTCTCGGGCTATATCACCAGCGGCAAATAAGTGGCAAAGTTTCGAGCTTAAGTAGAGTTAGCTAGGCTGTTTCTAATTTAAGTGAGTAAGCTATGGCGATTTAAGCCCATGGGCTCGAGGCGCCAGGTGATTTTGGCCCACTATCTCTCCGCTGCAAGCGGACCTCCCTTTTATGGTGGAGTAGTCCCTCCTGCAGCCAATGGGCGAGCAGAAAATGTGGCTTCCTCGCATTCCTTGTGCGTGCGCTGCTTGAGTTTGCGTACGCTATTTAAGTGTATGCACGCTGCAATGTGCATAAGCGCCTGTAGTGCTGCGTTCGCCAACTGGTAACCTGCAACGCAGTTTGAGTTTGCATGCGATGCTATGTGCATAAGTCGTTGGCAGCGCTGGTTTGCACGCGCTGTTTGAACGTGCGAAATCGTGTGCAACTTGTGCATGTGGTTATATGCATACAAAAATTTTTTTGTGTTAACGAAAGCGTTGCATGACAATGCAGGATGTAAAGTGGTAGGGAAATAATTGTTGAACATTTTTAATTTTGTTTTTTAAAATCAGTTTATATTAAATAAAAAATGTACATGATTTACAAAACAAGACTCGCAAAACACGTATGATTTATAAAATTCGTTTTGATAAACATCTTATCGTTGAAATACATAAGAATTTACCGGAAAAAGTTTATCAGTATTATTTTTATCATGTGCTTCGCTTAACCAACCACGTCACAACCAGTCATCTATGTAGGCTGTTGCTTTTGTCGTTTAACGCGTTTATACACTACATAATATGAATCACTGTCTTGCTTTAGTAACTAGATTGAAATGCTAGTCATAAATCATTGTTTTAATAAATGCGCTTTATGTAAGGCACAAAATAGTTTTTATTTATTTCAATGGTTTTGCCTGTGTGTAAGGCATACTGGAGAAGGGACTTTGCCTTCGAAGTTTTTTAAAGGACGATGCATTTGGGACAAATTGTGAACTTCGCACTTCAGGATTGAACTTATGAACTTAGCTTCATCACTTCCGTAAGTATAATTTCTTTCGAGGTTTTTAGCAATAGTTATAAGATAATACTTTGAGTCATTTAAAGTACCCTCGCTCTCAAACCATTCGATTCCGTGGACTTCTACCGTCTAGTGGTTATGATGTTTTTTTTATATCCAACGGTAAATCATTAAATCTACAAGGTGGCTTGATTATCCAATGGCCAACAACGTTTTCTTGCAAGAAAACCACTGAAAGTTCTTTCGGTATGAAGTATCTATCAGCATCATAAAAGCCATGGATACTAATGATGAAATCCATACTGTGTTTGATGAGTATTTTAAATTTGCGAAAATTAAAGTTAAAAATTATTTTTCCTAATGTATTCTTTATTTGACAAGGCTCTCTTCTTCACCGTTGCTGTAACTACTTGTGTCACATTGGTAAAAGTAAGTGAATAATAAGATACAACTTGTTTTCATAACTTCTCTTTATCAGAGCTAGAGACATCTGCCCACCCACAGCGCTGCGTAAAATTGCGCAATCTCTCTCTCTCTTCATGAGCGAGTATGAGATGCAGCTTTCCTTCTCTCCGAGTGCCTGAGCCGCTCTTGTGACTGTAATCGGTCAATTAGATAACTTAGAAGCACATCTTTACTTTTAAAAATTATTTTTACATCTTATTCTTCAATTATAATTTACATATTCTAACAGTTATTTATTACTATTATCAAAAAAATTTTTAGTTAGGAAAAACTACTTCATACATCGAACTAAGCTCATTTTTTTGTTCTAATTTAAAATACATCCAATCCTTTATTGCACAAACATTTCTGATAGCACATGAAGAGTTAATTTTAAAGGAATGGTATTTGCATGGCAAATAGTCTTTGTTGAGATTTGCAAGAGCTAAGCATCCATACTCCTCGATTTTCACAACTCTAAAAGTATAGAAAACATAAATGACTGCACCTTTATTATATTTTATTGTATGTGTGCATACATACATACTTGCATCAGAGTATTTCTTCAAAGTATTTTCTTTTTTTAAGACTCATGACGAAAATCGTTTTCACGTCAACAAGTTCGGTTTTACATATATCAAGTGCGATTTAATAGGAAATTTTTCCGACATTGAAGCTTACACCATGAAAATTGGTTATTATCCAGCGATTTTGCTTTTTGTCCGCACGTGATAAATTTTTCCACTCGAAAGGTGGCTAAAGCACTATTACAACTGACATGAAATTTCTTCTTTTCCCAAGTTTAACATATAAAATTTCTTTAAAAAGAAATTTATCATGAGGAGTCTTAAAACTCTGGATATCTACAGTATACTCCATCACTGAAAAGAGAAATATATCTTCTTTGGTCGAGGGTATACAAACAAATGAATACAACGTTAAAGCACATAACACTAAATACCCAATAAATCATCCCAATCAGTTCATGTGAATTGAGCATAACTCATTACCTCAGTATGTCTTTAATGGACTTCTTACGATATAAATTTTATTGATGTGAGTGTTACACTTTAAAGACCTATGACTGTATACAGTCGGTCGTAACATCCAGGTAGCAAGTTTGTCGGAGCTTTGGAAAATAGTGTAGTAAATTTTAAGATTCTTCAATCTTTGAAATGCTGTTATGTTTATAATATTTTTTATTTAAATGCAATGTATTTTACAAATTCTTTACAACTTATTTACAACATCATACTTCAAGTTATTCAAATTTTAGTATGCGACATACTTTTTTTTATTTTATTATTAACTTCTTCGTCAGCTCTTTTTCCTCCTAATAAATACTTAACTTCAACTATTTCTGGAGATGATTCGACAGGCAGCAGTAGAAAAATGGATATGTCCACAACTTCTCGTGAAGAGGACAACCGATAATTTGTGGCGTCTGTGCTGACTGGGGTGATGTTGTGCTCAAGTCGAGCAGTACTCTTTGGGGTGATTACTATTTCGAGAGAGTAAAAACTCTCCGTCTATTAACAGGTTAGGGAGATCGGTGATTTTCGAACTTCTTCGATGTCACCGACTGAAGAGCATAAATCTTCATAATCTATTAAACAAAAAGTGAAAACGTTAATAAGAAAAGAAAAAGAAAAAATAAGCAGAAACGTATACAGAAGACTAAAGAAAATAATTAAAATAACTAAACTCACCTTTAAATATAAGATTTTCCAAATTGCCAATGTTAGTTGCGGTTTCTGCTGGCTGCAATACAACCAACAAATCAAGAGGAGATATTTTCCCCGCAACGCGTTCAGCTCGAAGAGCGTCAAAACTCTTCGTGTATGGAGAGATCAGTGATTCTCGAACTTGAATAAATTTTAATAATATGAATTTTAATAAAAATAAAAATAAATGAACGAAAATAAAAAACGTTTGAAGGAAAAAATTAAAAAAACTTACAGATAACTGCCGGGTTTTCATCGTAAGCTGATAAAAGTATCGATTCATCCCAAAAATCGTTGTATATCAGTTGCCCCGGAAAGATTTTATCTAAAATATTAACAATACTAAGTGGCATCTTGTTTAAAAAACTCGGAACTCTAAATCCTCTTCGAGTTCAATCTCGTTGGTTTTATAAACTGGTCACGCTCTCGCCATTACAATATTAATGTCTAACTGAATGGTTCAGAGTACTGTTTCTCAATGATGGACATCGGAAAGCTACTGGACTTTTCTTAACCTTAGAGCAACTACTCCGATCCAATAAGAAAACAGCAGCGTTAGAAAAGAATACAAGTGCAGTACGAAAACAGCAGAGTTAGAAAAAGATGCAAGTGCAATACCCGCCCCCGCAGTCCCCTCCTTTCAAATATGTGCAAAGCATATGAAACTATGTTTCGTACCTATGGTATGCGCAAAAACTCTCTCCCTTAGTCTTATGCATCCAAGTAATTTTTCAAATGTATGAATTTTTCCTTCTACTATAGGTTTTTCAAATTTTCAAATAGTTAATCAGAAATAACATACGCCCTCCGCCACCATTCTACACATTTGCATGCACTTTCCAATTTAAGGGTTGCTCTTGACCATAATTTCAAATCATAGCTAGTAAATCACGCGATGAGCCACCAACTTGGGGCAGTATTCACTCGACCAGAAATCATCCTTGAACAAAATAAGATTTTTTTTATTTTGTAATTTATTTAGCTTTGCTCTTTCTTACCNGACAAAACGACGAGAAGAGGTGGCTACTGGTCACGGATTTCAAACAGCTAAACAAAATAACTGTTGGAAGCTGTTACCCACTACCCTTTTAAAGCAACATATTGGAGCACTTAGCGTCTGCTAAGTATATCACAGTAGTTGATTTGAAGAGTGGATTCCACCAGATTGAAATCCAAGAAGAGGACGCGCATAAAACTGCAATCTCGGGACCCGGCGGGCACTATCAATACAAACGTATGCCAATGGGGTGCTCAGAGTCACCAAATACATTCCTGAGAGCAATAACGTTAGCTCTAGCTAATCTACAAGGGCGAGAAATTGAAGTATACATCGACGACATTATGGTGTTCGCAACAACTCTCGAAGAACACAAGAAACGCTTCAAAAACTGATAGAAAGACTGGCAAAAGCAAACATGATTATAGAGCCAAAAAATGTCAATTTTTGAAGAAAAAAGCACAAGGCCTTGGTCACGTGGTTGGAAATGGTAAGATAAAGACGGACCCAAAGAAGATCGAAGCCGCAAAAGAATATCCAAGACCGACAAATGCGAGGAAAATCAAGCAGTTTCTTGGATTCGCGGGATATTACGGAAAATTGATAAGATTATGCAAAGTTAGCGCGACCACTCTCTACAATGACAAAGAAGAATACGGAGTTTAAATGGGGCAAAAAAGAGGAAGAGGCCTTTAAAAAACTAGTGAATGCACTATGTTCGGAACCTGTATTAAAGGACCGGACTTAAGTAAACCCTTTATTGTAACAACAGATGCGTCAGATTATGCCATCGGGGCAATCCTTAGTCAGGGAGAGATAGGTAAGAATAGACCATGTGAATATGAGTCACGGTGCCTCAGGGGTAGTGAACTTAGATATCCAACGTATGATAAAGAGTTGCTAGCAGTAGTTTTTGCAAAGGAACAGTTTAGACCTTAAAAAATCTTTTACTAAATATAATTTTGGTTTTTATGGACGTAATATTTTTTTAGAGCACTAAAAATGGTTCAAAAAATAGCAACTGGTAACATCCGAAGGTATAAGGAACGGCTTTTTCGCCGTGCGTTAAATACTTTTACAAGAGAATATGAAAAGAGTCGGCAATTATAGACCCTATGGGTCATGAGTTGCATGCGGAGGATCCCTTAGCAAATGCTGTGGTAACAGCCTCAGAGAAAGATGTGAATCCTGATCAAAATGCTGCTATGGATTTCTTGCAGGTATTGCTTAAGATGCAGTACCCTCAGCAGATTTTTTTAAAGAAAAAAATGGTAAGAAAAAAATAGTAGCATTTTATATTTAATTTAACTATTTTGTATCGTTTTCTTAGTACATACTTTTTTTCTTTTTCATTAGAAGAAATCTCTCTTACAGCATGTGAAACTGCACGGATGGATAAAATATTGGCTGTTAAACCACCATTAACAGCCTTGTCATCGTCAGTTTCGTGGTGGATAGAACAAAATTGGAATTTCAAAACAACGCTAGAACCAATAAAAGAAGAAGGAGAAAAAGGAGAAAATGTTTCACCTACGCTGAATCAAACGGTGCCGACAGCAGTAGCACCCGATTGGGAAAACATTTCAACACTGACATTAAGAATAACGAATGCGGTAAAAGAAGAAGAAAAATATATACTACGGTATGTTACAAGTTTGAATACTATAACTATGTAAAAAGAAGTTAAGACATTAATTTTATTTTACATAAAAAAAAAATTATTTTATTTTTCAGCTTATAACCACAGCTGCACGAGACTGATAATGCATGGACAATAATTAGTACATAAACTAGTAGTAAGTGACATCAATTTTCGACTTCTGGAATTATTAATTTCAAGTGTTATACAGCAAAAATAAATAAATAATACGGAAATTTGGGGAAAATTTATTATCACAGGCTGCACACCACTGATAAAGCATAGACACTTGGTAATAGTACTTAGGTTTTATGAAAGTTGTTATATCCAAAAATTTTCGTCTTCCAAAGTTATAAATATTAGGTGTTATTTCGCAAAAATGGCCGAAAAGTACAGAAATTTAGGGTTCATACAGCATCACAAACTACACGCCACTGATAATACATAAAAATTTATGGATATGACCTTAAACATATAATAGTAATGATTTCTAACAATTTTTGTCTTACGAAATTATTAATTTTAAGTGTTATATCGCAAAAATGACCGAAAAGTACGGAAATTTAGAAAAAATTCAAAATCACAGGCTGCACCTCACTGACAATGCATAGACATTGATTAATATTACTTAATAAATATAAAAATAATAAGATGCAGCAATTTTTGGCTTCCAAAATTATTAATAATAAGTGCAAAAATAACCGAAAAATACGGAAATTCAGGGAAAATTCATAATCACAGGCTGCACGTCACTGTTAATGCATAGACAATCATTCATAATCGTTATCAAAAATTTAACTTTTACAACTGCGGTCATTTGTGCATAAAGTTTCTTTCAAAACAAATATAGCTTTCTTATATCGAGAGAAACCTCTTAGTTATACTTTGACGACGATGGAACAAACATTAACACTAAGCCTTTTTGGTACTTCTTCTGTTTTAGAAGCACAGTATTTTCTACCGATTGAATTATCGCCAGAACACAGCTACGTTCTTGGCTTGGTGGAGCTTATGTCGCTCAACTCAATTCCAAATATTGACGTAAAATTGTAATAAATTTTACGTCAACAATCAAGTTATTGTATTACCAACCGGTAGTTATAATATCCAAGATATTAAGTAATTTTAAATTGAGGTATTACAACCTTGCAACATAACTCTTGATATTACGCCGAACAATAATATTCTTCAAAATGTTGTCAAGTGCAGCCATACCATTGATTTTAGCCCTAAGGATTCTATAGGCCATCTAATAGGTTTCACTCAGCGATTTTTAAACAATAACACCACTTATATTTCAGATTTACTTGTAGCAATTCTAAAGGTAAACGCATTAAGAGTTGAATGTAACATCACAAGTGGACCTTACACAAATAGCAACAAAGCGCACAGGATTCAAGAATTTTTTCCAGCTGTACCACCAGGATATAAAATTATTGAAATTCCGTCACAAATATTTTATTAACCATAAATAGACGTATAATTGATCAGATTCAATTACGTATGGTAGATCATGACGGTATATAAGTAAATTTTCGGGACAAAGTCATAACTATAAAATTGAATATACAACCCTCTGAAACGTACAGTATCTAGAGCCTTTGTAAGTTCGCGCCCAAGACTCACCTCTCACAGCGCATGAGCAGCGAATAACGAGTATGATGATAACCTTTTGGCGGCGGGCCCAAGCTTTATCAGCTCTCCCGCTCTCTCTCTCTCTCTCTCTCTCTCTTCGATCAGCCTCCAAGCCTGACGCCACGCACGCGACTGCTCTCGCTTTGAGACACTAATAAACGGACATATACTTTCTTCCACGTGTATTCAATCCCCTTACACCCTTAAGCTCCACAATTCCCACGTAACAGGAGGTTGTAGATAACCCAACCCCCAATTTTTGGCGCTCGACGTGTGGCGAGTTGTGTACGACAAAGTGATAAAAAATTTTTTTTTGTTTTCTTTCGTCGTCGGGAAGCACCCACAGTGCAGTGTAAGTAAAAATAAAAAAAACTATCGTGAAAAGAAAAATGAAATTAAAAAAAAAAAGAATTGAAAAGAAGAAACAGTAAATAATAACAAGAAAAGAAAAAAATACAGTGTTAAGAAGACACACGCGGCTAGTCACGTGAGAAACGAGCAGGTGTCAAATACAAGCGTGGGCGCTCAGCAGTCATCCAGGAGGCCAGCATTATCAGGTAATAAGACAAGGGAGAGCCAAAACACGAAACTACACCACACCACGCAACCTCTGGTAGCAATATTGATCTTTGGACACTTTGTTTACGGACACGAAAATGCTTTGGATCATACTGTTTACAATACTGTCCTAGTAGATAAAATTTATATAAACGGTAAAAAATATTACTGCTGGGCGACAAGTTTTAGCAAATACGCCCATAACAAACAAATACAACCAAAAAAACAAAAAAAAAAAACAACCAAAAAAACAACCAAGCAAAATAAAACAAAATGCAGTCGGGAAAAATTGATAACGTTGTAGGTGGGGCGGTTGACCGCTTAGCAGACACGGAGGTCGTAACAGACGACAGTTTATGGTTACAATTTTGCCACGATCCCAAGGCGGTCAAAGAATCAGAAAAATCGAACAAAAAAACAAAAGACATAATTGGAAAAATTTTTAAGGGCATGAAAACAGTCGTGCTGAGAGATAAGACAAAAGAGGGCCCGAAGCAAATAATTGGAGGAAACAAAGCCTCAGAATCGTATATAGAGCCCCTGCGTAGTGATGATAGTGGAGAGGAAGGGGATGAGTCAGATAGGGGGCCCGCTAGGATTCAGCTTGGCAATTGGAGAAGGGAGACAGAGTTGCTCCGGAGATGGCCAGAAACGGAGGGAAGAGAAAATGAAAAAGAATTCCACAACAGAGATAGGAGGAAAGATAGACCGATGCAGAAGTTCGAAAATTTTGAAAATAACCAGGAGAGGTGGGAGCAAACAACAGGTGAACCTACACACAGATCGCCGCATCATCGGGAGTATGAGAGAAATATAAATTACTCAATTAAAGAATTGAGCACAATAATCCCCACAATACCAATTTTTACAGGGGACCCAATAAATCTAACAGCGTTCACAAGGGTAGTAAGGGCAATGGGCCGGCAGGTGGACGACAGAGACGTCCTATATTTTTTAGCAACGCTGTCAAGCAGGCTAAAAGGTCGAGCGGCAGCACATTCGAACGATATAAACACACAGTTTGAGTCTATTGAAGAATTTCTCGAGGAGGTTACGGAAAGGTACGAGTCCATCAGTAGCACAGAGACAGTTATGGCAAAAATTAGGTCGGAATGGCAAAGGAATAGAAAATCTGTGGAAGAATACTCAGATCGCATGCAAAAGTTGTTTAACAGGACCATGGGACTTCAAGAAGCAAACCTTGAAGTTTCTGAAATGTTAAGGCAGCAATTTAAGAAAAATATTCAAAACGAAGTAGTGACCCAATATATATTAGGCCTTAATCTTCCGTACAACCACGAAGTTTCAATGCATAGGCCCATAACGCTAACGAAGATCATTACATTGGCATTATAAGTCGAGGATATGATGGCTATGAAGTCACCCTGAGTGGACAGCAATGAATATGAGAAATGGAAAAAAGAATCTAACAAAAGGAAAGACGAGGTAAACAAATTAACCAGGGTGGCCGAATTGGACACACAGTAGAAGAGTGTCGTTCATTCATTGTGGCACGACATAGAAAACGGGCTGCTAGTGAAGAAAGGTCGCGGTGAGGAGTCCAGAGCACCGTACTATACAAGGTACCAGGATAGGGGTAAAGAAAGAAGAGGTGGAAGATCATATAATGGTAGTGGAAGAAGACCCAGAGACTACAGACACAATAATATGGCTGAGGCAGAGAATAAATACAACTACGGCAGATATGGGAGAGATTTTGAATAAGGGTATGCTTATCACAAAAATAATAACAACAATTACAATAGTAATATTAGATATTATGAGCCAAATGGCAAAAATTACGGCTAAAGAGACAGTGGTAGGGATGATAGCCGAAATAATTATGATTGGAAAAGTAACGAGCGTTGTGAGCCTAGACACACAAACGGGACACAAGACGCAAGGGAGGCTGAACCTAGACAGGGTGATATCTCAAGTAAACAGAATCCGAATTTTTAGAACGATGCTTAAAGTACTCCCTCCAACATCGAGCATCGGGAAAATGTGGCTACGTATTGTAAAGGACCAAAAGTGAATGAAGGAAAAACTGGAGAGGAAGAAAAAAAACCTATACAGCCGGAGGTGTGGAGAAAGGAGATAAATAATAACAAAATTAATACTCGTCAACAAATCGAGCAAAATTGAAAAAAAAATCTAAAAAATAAAAATATATCGATGGGAAAAGAGGACTAGAAAGAAGTCACGAC
Organism: Copidosoma floridanum; assembly: GCF_000648655.2. Next base: position 425,132 of record NW_019384242.1, on the reverse strand, counting down.
GGCACTCAATAATTGTGCAGCAGTAGGACGCAGACCGCCAACAAAAACGCTGGAAAGTGAGGATTTCCGAAGTAAAAGATCAGATTTCTATGCTAACACAGGTGCTGAGATCTCGATACTAAAAGAAGATATTATAATAGAAAATTCGCCATTGCATAAAAATGTAAAAGTAAAAATAACTGGAGCAACTAATGGAGAACGTAAAACAAAAGGCACGGTGGACACATAGATCCACGATATAAAGTGCACTTTCCATGTAGTCCCACAGAATTTTCCGATCGAAGTAGACGGAATCCTTGGATGGGATATGTTTAAAAAATACAATGACGAGGTGAGCGCAAAAACAAATACACTTAGACTAGGTAGTGTGGAAACTCTACTGAAGACGGCGGAATATTTCGAGACAGCAGCGAGATCCATGAAGGTTATATATGCAAGAGTCAAAAAAGAATTCGGAAAGATTCAAGTTAGATTTGTGCCGCTTTAAGATGTGGGAGAACTTGTGCATTTTGGAGACATTTACGGCACTAATAATAAAGGTAAAATATATGCGGAATGCGTAAATTTTTCAAACAAAAAAAGGAGAATTACAGTACCGGAAGTGAATCTAAAAGAGTGCGAAGAAGTAAAGAAAAAGGAAATAACTGGCAACGTGGGAGACGGCGCCAGAGAAAAAGAGACTGCATTTGTGGGCTTGCTCAAAGAAGACAAATTAGAGGAAAAAGAAATAGAAAAAAAATACAGATTGAGATATAAAAGCGTAGATGGAGATAAATAAATCGACACGTACGCGGAAACATACTGTGATATGAAAGGTGTCATAGAAAGAATTGAAAAATTATGACACTGATCGACACTGAGGGCTGTAACGAAGAAGAGTTACAGTACGTAAAAAAATTAATATCAGTGAATCCGTTTGTGTTTGGGTTGGACGGGGAACCGTTAAAAACAACTCATTTAATAAAACACACAATAGAGACAACAACAAATAAGCCAGTAGTGGTCAGAAGATATAGATACCCGCCAGCGGTAAAGGAAAACATCAGGAGAAAAATTCAAAAATTGATGGATTTGGATATAACAGAACCGTCAACGTCCCCATATAACTCAAATATATGGATAGTGCCTAAGCCGCCAGGACAAAACGACGAGAAGAGGTGGCTACTGGTCACGGATTTCAAACAGCTAAACAAAATAACTGTTGGAAGCTGTTACCCACTACCCTTTTAAAGCAACATATTGGAGCACTTAGCGTCTGCTAAGTATATCACAGTAGTTGATTTGAAGAGTGGATTCCACCAGATTGAAATCCAAGAAGAGGACGCGCATAAAACTGCAATCTCGGGACCCGGCGGGCACTATCAATACAAACGTATGCCAATGGGGTGCTCAGAGTCACCAAATACATTCCTGAGAGCAATAACGTTAGCTCTAGCTAATCTACAAGGGCGAGAAATTGAAGTATACATCGACGACATTATGGTGTTCGCAACAACTCTCGAAGAACACAAGAAACGCTTCAAAAACTGATAGAAAGACTGGCAAAAGCAAACATGATTATAGAGCCAAAAAATGTCAATTTTTGAAGAAAAAAGCACAAGGCCTTGGTCACGTGGTTGGAAATGGTAAGATAAAGACGGACCCAAAGAAGATCGAAGCCGCAAAAGAATATCCAAGACCGACAAATGCGAGGAAAATCAAGCAGTTTCTTGGATTCGCGGGATATTACGGAAAATTGATAAGATTATGCAAAGTTAGCGCGACCACTCTCTACAATGACAAAGAAGAATACGGAGTTTAAATGGGGCAAAAAAGAGGAAGAGGCCTTTAAAAAACTAGTGAATGCACTATGTTCGGAACCTGTATTAAAGGACCGGACTTAAGTAAACCCTTTATTGTAACAACAGATGCGTCAGATTATGCCATCGGGGCAATCCTTAGTCAGGGAGAGATAGGTAAGAATAGACCATGTGAATATGAGTCACGGTGCCTCAGGGGTAGTGAACTTAGATATCCAACGTATGATAAAGAGTTGCTAGCAGTAGTTTTTGCAAAGGAACAGTTTAGACCTTATCTGTATGGCAGGAAGTTCACGGTGGTTACGGATTACGAGCCGTTGAAACATTTTAACACGGCCAAAAAATCCAACATTCGGTTCAACAGACTCAAGGCAGAGTTGCGTGGTTATGATATCGATATAATTTATCGCCCAGGTATCTCAAACAACGCACAAGATGCTCTTTTAAGAAATCCAGTCGTAAAAGAGGGCGAAAAGAACCCAGAACTACCGCGAGTAGAACTGTATCAAATGGCAGATGAACAAGAGAAGGAAGAGGGTGAAGTAAGTGATGGACTACCAGCGCGTGTATTCAAAATTAGGGCAAAATCAAAAATACGGATCGACGGTAAGTTAAAAAATGGTAGTAAAGGAATTAGACTCAGATTCATCGCATAAAAAACCTAGGAAGAAAAAGACTGAAGTGGAATTGTGTTGGGAAGAAGAAGTTGAGGAGAAACAACAAACTGAAGAGAAAATTTTATCGCAGGGGCCACTAAAGAATAAATTAGAGCACATGAAGAAAGAGAAGGGCTAGATAAAAGGGGTACAAAAAACGAGCACACCTTATATCGTCATAGACCATCAAACAAGGCAAAAGCAAAGGAAGAAAAGACAAAGGCAGCTTGACACTTTAACCAGAATTAGACAGAATTTTTCTGTCACTCCTGTAAAAAACACACAGACTGAAGAAAATATAATAGTGAATTGGGAAAAAAGACCAGAAATTAAACACAATAATTTGAGAGAAATTGAAATATGCTTGAACGGATCAGAGCATATGAAAGAGTGAGACGACAGTAAGGAGAGAAGCTCAAAAAGTCGTAGTACTTCGGAGGATCGAACGTCCGAGGAAGAAAAAAAATCAGAAAATCCACGACGAGAAAAGCAAAAAGAGTCCAACTATTTTGCAAAAAAGGTTCCAAAAAAGCTTAACGACCTTACCAGCATGTTACAAGAAAAGACAGATAAACTCAATAGAGAATAGATGTATGGGAGGTAGAAGATAGCAGCAGGGATTTAAGTAAAAAAGGTGATCGAAACAAAGAAAAAGAGGGAACAGGAAGTACGGAAGACAGGAGTGAGGAAGAGAAAAGTAAAGGCAAGACCAGCAGCGAAGGAGCAAATCTTTCGTGGGTTAATCAGGGAGAAAGGCTATCCTTACATCATGGCGAGACGTCCGAGGCGTTCAATAATTTGAATGATGAAGAATCGAGCAAAAAGAACTAATTGATTTTAAAGGATGCACCTAATGAACAAAAACGTGGATCAGACGGAAATTGTGCAGAGCCATGGATGGATGTTTTATAGTCTTATTGTACTGTTCGATCTGGACTTGACAGCAAAGCAGCTAAGAAAAATTTTACTGCATTCTGAACATATTAAAAACTGCGTTAAGCCGGAAAACACTAAGAAAATTTTGTGGAAGGATTACGAGTTTAGGAATGGAGAGTGCATTTTTGTCTTTTCTCAGGAGTTCAAAAAGAACATATGTGTTTACTACGTAAAAACCTCCAATGTGTCATCACTACACAGGAATAAAAGGAGATGAGTATCAGCACATACGGTATGAGCCGGAGCACTATCAGACGCTCTGTGAAAAAGGACAAAAACGCTATGAATCGATGGATGAATTATACAAAAATTCAAGTGATGAAGACAGTAAGATAGTACGAGGGGCGAGACGAGCAACATTGAGGAAAAGGTATGAAAACAAGTTACCACATACGAGACAGAAAATCAAGGGTAGAGTTAATAAGAAAACAAAGGAAGACAACAAAACAAATCACGAGATGAGTGATGAGTCAGATTTTTAATCAAAAGAAAAACGAATACCAAAGAAGCGCGATCTTACACCACCTCCATAAATCGTAGAAAAAAATTACAAGAAACACAATATAAAACTGAAACGTGGCAATGAAACAAGAATCACACAAGTGGATAAAATCAAGAAATCATGCGTTATAAAAACCCAATTGTTAGATCATAGGGAACTCGAGGAATAAAGAAGGATAACAAAAAGAAATCGCATAAGAGTAAGAAGCAAATAAAAAACGAGATATTAGAAGCAACAAGACCCAAATAGTGTACTTCTCTTGTAAGCGTGGCCTTCGAACGACTTACGAGATTAGCAGCCATTCAACTGTATGACCAAAAAAAGAATACAAATCTTGTGTTTCAGGGCTGGAATCACGCCGGTGACACAGCAACCTGGAGAGATAGAGGAAATTGAAAGAAACTCTGGAATATTGGTGGAGAGCTTGGGCCCAGTCCAAGCAATCGCAACAACTTGGAAAATGATATGATATGTAGATTGGAATGACGTTGTCGAGTAGGTAAAACACTAATTCATATGCAAAAAAGACTAATCTTAAATAACTTTGAAAGAATTATATAATCATTTTAAAATTAAACATCCAACAATTAAATGTAGTTTTTCAAAGTTTGCTAGTTTGCATCCCAAACATTGCGTGTTAGCTGGAGCTTCTGGTACTCATTCTGTCTGTGTGTGTGCAATACATGAAAATGTTAAATTATTAATTGACGGAGCAAATTCAAAATCAATCACTGCTGATTCGCCGCAACCTATAAAAAATTACCATGATTGTTCAGATCGCATGATTTGTTCTAGTAAATCTTCTAATTAGTTTTCAGGAGAATGTGATAAATGTCCTGGCATAACTAATATATTATCAACTCGAACAATTTTTTCAAGACTAAATAATTAAAAATATTACATTCAGATAGGGGATTACTACCGAAAGAACAACTTTACAAACCCTAATATCATCTGTTGATGAATTTTGAAAAAACTTAATCAACGGTTTGTCCAAATTGTTGACACATTTATTTTTAGTAAACAAACAGAGAGATTTTTTAAATGAAAAAGAAACTAAATTACTGAAAAATGAATTTATTGTCATTTGTGATTGTTTTGACAATTATTCTTTCATAATTCAAAATTCTGTAAAAAGTATTCACTGAAATAACGATCAAGTCACGATACATCCGTTTTCTATTTATTACAAAGATGATGAAAACGAATTGCAGCTAAAATGTTTAGTAAGTATATCTGATTGTTTGCAACACGACACAATTGCAGTCCATATTTTTCAAAAACAATCAGTACAATATGTAAAATTAAATTTAAAGGGGGTTAACAAAATAATATATTTCTTGGACGGTGCCAGTGGGCAATACAAAAATAAGAAAAATTTTTTTAACCTTTCACACCACGAAAAAGATTTTAAATTATCAGCTGAGTGGCACTTTTTTCGGACTTTACATGGGAAAGGGCCATGTGATGGACTTGGGGGTTCTTTAAACAGACTTTCAGCCAGAGCTAGCCTGCAAGGGGTTAATAACCCTATCCGAACACCAAAAGAGTTATTCGACTCGGCAACAAAAGCATTGCCGAATATTACGTGTTGTTATTCGACAGTTAATAAAAACAAATTGGAAGAAAAACAATTGTCCGAACGTTTTCAAAAAGCTTTAACAAAAGGAACTTTAAAATATCATTGTAATAATCCGATTTCTTCACAGCAATTGGAAGCAAAACGGTTTTCATCTTGCGAAAAAAAAGGATATTGTAAAAATTTTTAAACAGAAAATGTAAACATTGTCTTACATTCAAATATTGCACTTGTTATTGTAATCAAAATCTTGTTCTTATTAACGAATGCATTATCAAAATCCTAATAAAAAAATTTCATTTCCAACAATGTTTTTTATTTATTTTTATTTATGTATTTTTCCATTTTTTTCCATCTTCTTGGCTAAAGAAATATATTGTTTAATTAAAAAATCAAACAATTATTTGTATTTTAGANGTACCGCGCTAAATTTATTAATTTTTTTCTCATAATAAAAATAACTTGTCAATCGTTTTTAAAAGCGTTTTCGATACAAAAATTTGACGTAGAATATGATACAAAAAGTAAAAAGTTGATTGATGGGTGGCGCCACTGTTAAAACCCACTTTAAACATTTAAATCGTTAATAACAATTTGAATTTTTCGACAATTTTTTTGTAAGTACTTTTTTCTTGAAGCTTGTCTTTTCACCTTTAAAATAAAAAAAAGAAGAATTTTTTAGCTTAAATAGAACCGCAGTTTTGAGTTTTTGAAAAGTAGGCTATTATCGATAAATCATCAAATTCACGAATTTTCAATCTTGTTTATTTTTAAAAATATCAACAAAAAAAAAGTCCTCTTACACGTATCTATTTTTTTTTTCGATGTAGAAACCGTAAAAAAAGTTTCAGTTAAATCTTAAATGTGTCGGTCAGAAAGGTGTTCGGTTTATATCAGAACGTCCCATAGTGGGGATGTCAAGAAACTCGTGTAAAGATGTTTAAAGTTGATTCAGGGCTTTGCTAGCATCAGTTTATTTTTAACCACCATAGATGAAGTTTGGAGCAACACCTGGAGTAAAGAAGAAGCAGAAAACAAACGACGACAAGAGTGAGAAAAATTTATAAGGAGAAACGAGAAGAAAGAAATTAAGGTTGCGTACGTCTATGCAGATAACGTTGCGGTCAGCTGCACGTTGAAACAACACTCTCGGTGCACCACCTTAATAAACGAGCATATCGTCACTCTCCATAACTGGCATATCAACAGCACCCGCGGTAAGGCATACGGAGCCTTCGTGCAACTTAAGCCCTTCTTCAACAACACAGCAGTCTCCTAGAAGACCAAGCTGCGCACCTTCAACGCCATCATTAAGAGCATTAGCATCTACGCGATACCAACGTGGGGTGCTGCTAAGGGAAACCGACTACAGGGCATCCAGGGCCCTTTCATGAAGATACTGAGGTCGGTCCTGGGTATTCCGTGGTACATTAGAAATACCCAGATTATCAAGGAGTTGAACATCGTCCCTCCAATACAAGCAGCCCCTGTCCTAGCGTCTAAAATCCGCGCCTTCATTACGGACCACCCAAACCTCACCATCGCCGCACTCGCGAACCTCCAACCCGGGTGCTTCGACCTTATACGACATCCATGCGCTCTAGCACAGAACCCCGAAGACCCTCAATATACTCTAGGTCTTTAATCCCCTTGCTTCCATCGGATGCATCATCTCCATGATCTCGCCGAAACAAACGCGACTTCAATTCCTACGCTCCTTTCAGGAGCACCCTTCTATCCGCCGTATCCTTTACGGCCTAAACCCTATATAACACTTACACAAATCACAAGTACACTTCCAAGTACACAATACCCAGTGGACTCACACATCTACATACACACACATACAATAACACCAAATTTAAGCTTCTCTAACTCTATTCCGGCGCAAGCCAAGATTTGAGCTTCGCCCAGATGCATAAGTGCTCCTCCTCTCATCCCTTTGAGAGCAAGCTGGCCTCCGAAATTTTCCGTTATTTTCCTTCTTCTTTCTCCTCTTATGTCCTTTTGACTTCTAGGGGAGTGGTCCTAGCGAACCTGTCCCATACAGGGAGGTTAGTTTTTAGTCAATAGGTACACCGGGTGAATCCGACACTACCACCGGATTAGCTGGGTTGTCTATGAAGATTTTCTCCTCTCCACTCCATCAAACAAAAAAAAAACAAAAAAAAACATTAAGGTTGAAAAAACAAAATTCAAGGGGTAATCGAAAGATAAAGACTGTTAAATTGTTCAAAAGTTAATATTATTAATAAGCTTTACTTTTATTAGTATGTCACACAAACCGTGTACAAGTAACTGTACAACTCATGTTATGTATCAAAAAATCTCAACTAAGAATGATGATGATAGAAATAGGAAATCTGGGCTGAAAAACTTTTTCGATAAGTATTAGACCAACAAAGGGTCTTGTTATAAAAAAGAAGGTCACGAAACAATAACAAATTAAATTAAATATCATGATAGCTGAACATGGAGTATTGCAAGGTTTCATCAAACCGGGTAATAATTATATGCTCAAAGAATGGGCTATCCTTCCGCTCAATACTAATGATGCAGAAGCACAAGTATTTTTTTTCAAAGCACCCTTTACCTGGCGAAAATTACCACAAAAGTATAAACATGAAAATTTATACTTTGAACTTTGCCATCACGGACCAACCTGGGACTCAGGAAAACTTGAGTATACGAAGATAGGAAATATTTTACGGGAGAATCTTGAAAGTGCTACTAAAATACATTTTATAGGAAATTTAAAAAAAAAGTAGATTGAAAGATTTAGCTGTAAGGTCACTGATATGACAGACTATCCACCGTTCGAACTTCTAAGATTGGTTACTACTTGCACACATCACAACGGAGCCTACAAATCTATGTGTGCTCTTCATAATGTAAAGCGAATGAAAACCTTTTACTTCAATATGGAATGGGTTGGTGTTGATGATGATGACGATAATAATATAGAGCTGTAAGAATGCGTTGTATTGTATTTTAAGAACATGATGTTTAACAAAATCATTTTGTAAATCATGTACATTTTTTTATTTAATATTGATTGATTTTAAAAATAAAACAAAAAATGTCCATCAATTATTTCCCTACCACTCCACATCTTACATTATCATGCAACGCGCTCGTTAACACAAAAAAATTTTTAGTATGCATATAACTACCGCGTGCACAAGCTGCACACGATTTCGCACATTCAAACAGCACGCGCAAACCAGCGCTGCAGACGACTTAGGCTGCGTATACGTAAGTGTTGAACTTCCAGGACCAGCCATAAGCCCGTGTGAGTGTTAGTGAGAAGCAAGAACATATTACTCTCTGTCTCGCACTTACACGGGTATATGGGCTGGTCCTGGAAGTTCAAGACTCTATGTATACGCAGCCTTATGTGCATTGCATCGCACTCAGACTCAAACTACACTGCAGGTCACCAGCTGGCGCACGCTCCGCTACAGGCGCTGATGCACATTGCAGCGCGCATAAACTGAAGCAGCGCTGCTGGTGGTGCACGCAACCTCAAAGAGTGCGAGGAAGCCACAGCTTTTGCTCGCCCATTAGCTGCAAGAGGGACTACTCCACCCGAAAAGAGGGGTCCGCTCGACGCGGACAGGGAGTGGGCCGAAATCGCCTGGCGACTCGAGCCTACCTGGGCTGGAATCGCCATATCTTATCTACTAACCGACTTCACGATTTCCGCATACTAACTTCATTCAAAGCGAGCATGTAAATTGATTTTTAGGTTTTCGTGTGTACGGTAAATTTTTGGTTTTCACGGATAATTTGCGGTTAATTAACAGCTTCCCCTATTTATTTCAGTTTCTTCGCTCTGCTGCTCTATCACGACGATTTTCATAAATTTTTTCGACCTTGACAATATTTTGTAGCATCTCATCCAATATTGAATTTTTTTTCCAAAAAGATATTGTGAAAGACCCCATGACCATATAGCCAGCGGCTACTTCTTCGCAGATTTCTTTTCCGGATAAATTTAATCCGTCACAACGCCATACTTTGTTCAGAACATAGCTTTGTAAGTTTCCACGCAAGCCTTGTACGCGATTTACCATGTCCTTTAACTTTTCGCTATGTGTGCAATGCGCATAAGTGAATATATTTTCAAAAGCCGTTGAAAAATCTTCAAAAGTACGCACCGACTCTACTTCGTGGATCACTTCCATGCTCCGTCTCTCAAGCGTGCCTTTGCAACACTAAAAGCTACTTGCTGTGTCCAACAATATATCGTTTAAATTATTCATTCAATCAAGCCTTGGCCTGTATCTTTTTGAAGTTGGCATAGCAAAAATAGCAGATAAACAAACGAAATATGGGATAGTTAGGCGTAAATTAATCGCAAATTATCCGTGAGAAACAAAAAAAATATCGCCTATACAGAAACCCAAAAATCAATTTACATACTTCCTTCAAATGAAATTAGCATGCAAAAATCGACCAAAAGGTTTTTTTTTTTTTTGAAATAACGCATACTTTTCATATTGGTGGCTCGATGATCTTTGTAAAATCGAACCTGATCGCTCCAGCAAACTGTAATTGGGCTTGAAAGATGCTGTGATGGTTGGTTACTTATAGTGAAATTATCATACAAAAGTAGTTTAGTGTGATAAATTCGCTCAGAAAAGCTGTTTTGGAAACTTATGGTTGGGTATATACTGCTTAGCAATTTAGCGGTCTGGGTATATATTTCTTACAATGAACTTAGTGATCAACATCGTTTTTTAGTACATTTTTAAATTGTGTAACATTTTAATGTATAAATTTAAGGCATAGTTTGAGAGATATTGTGAACATGGAAAGAAATCCAATAGCTACTGGATACTCTATGACTCTACAACCGACATACACTGGCTCACTTGTTAATGCAGGCATCGAGCCTAGCAATGTATATAGAGTTAAGAAATCAAATAAACCGGGTGATCGTGGATTTGAAAACACGGCAAGTGTGGGTCAGCTGAAGGTTTGGAAAGGTACTAATATGGAAAACAATTGTGACTACAGTAATAGCGAGAGTGAAAACGAAAATTTACACAACAAATAATGTAAGTGAAGTGAAAGTTAAGGTGTACATGAAACAAGTTTAGTTAGTAAGGATAATATGGCTAAGAATGAAACAACTAAACAAAAATAACTTAGCCATTAAGACTTTCTTGTTTTTTTGTTTATTGTTCGAAAATACTCAAACCCCCAAGTTTTGGTGTTATTATTCAGATAACAGCACCTTCAATGACTGATATATTTTATAAAAAAAATATTATTAAATAAATTATGTTGTTTAAAATCTGCGCGAAATTTATAGCTATAAACTGTTACTTTTAATAGTTATTATGTGTACACAATTATAGCTACTTTGTAACTAATCATAGCTATTATTGTAGCTGATTACGGATATAATTTTTAGGACAAAATAATAGAAAATAATTTATGACAGAGTGTTGCGATGAATTCATAATTTTCACAATTTTTTAAAATTATGTATTCAAGTTTGGACACCAAACTAAAATAGGATGGCTAATTGTTAAAGGTTATATGATTTAAGTGTCAATAAAAAGCGAGGTAAGGAGAAATAGTAAGAGTAGGGATACTTGCTATCTAAAGAGCATACAAGGTGCAAATGAGAGAGAAAAGTATTGGGAGTACCCAACGATCAGGTCATTTTATCTTCTCATAAACTTACTATAGGCGTGGATATCGTTATTGTGTATTTGAATCATCAGTCAGCCATTGATAGTTTGGTTTCTCCTACTATATCAAGTTTTAGGTATTAAACAATGAATCGTTTCTTTCGCTTATAATAAAATGATTTATGTAATTTATCGAAGATACTTATTTTATCAATAATATTACTATACAACAACTGTCACTGTAACATCAATTTTAGATAGATGAAGATTTGTTTGACAGGACTACTTTGTGAAATAAAGGTTATATGCATTAGGACTTTTATTTCTGTCTTATAAATCATAGTTTTGCTCAAACCTTATAATTAAAATTCTTACAATTAAGTTTAAAATAAAACAGCGACTTTAGTTGTGAAATAGATGGACCATTGCTATTCAACACAATTAAAAATTCAAGGCAAGTCATAGCACCCTTGCACATCTGGTTTAAGCTGATAAGGATTTAATGTGGATTCAAATATACGTACCTTCTAAGCCTCCAATAAAATTTAATAATTGCCAACCAATTAATGGCCAAATTACAAAATTTGAAGTCAAGCTCTTCAAAGGCGTCATGAGTTATAATTTATAACTTTTAACTATATAACGCTATGTATATTCTTTGAGTACTAAATCACACAAAACAGATAGTACCCAGTGTACCATGAGCCTCATAAAGAGAAGTACATTACAGCTATACAAATTTAAATACCCTATTGACAGTTCTGGATTCAGTCTAATTTCTTGTAACTATAAATTACGATCCTACAAATAAGTTTCCTATTTCCCATATATTATTAGTGTATTCTTCCCACATAGGTAAGTAACCAACTAAACAATAAAACAAATTGACACGACTTTTGTTGTATACCATGTTCTGGAGAACACCCGACTTAGTAATATTAATCATGAGAACTAAAAGGACTGTAAAAATTACCTTCTGCAGGAAATTCTTCAAACTCATCATCTTCTTCAAGAAGTCCTAAATCGATTTTTAATTTATCTAGTTTGTCGGACATTTCTTAAAATTTATTACTTTATCTAGTAAACTGGAAAAGTTTTAGCAAAGCATCAAATCCTAAATTTGCAAGAACTCGAAATAATATCACAACATAGACGTAGAAGTGGTCGATTTGTAGAAGTAGTCTGTCACTCACAGGCGTATCTACAATGCATCATCTATTAGTGCATTCAAAATGCGCAAAACACTTAAATGTAGAAAAGGCTTATTGTTACATTCTGCTGAACTACGGCAGCAGTAGACATAGAGATATTATAGATAGAATAGGCAAGCCTGTAAGTGGAAAAAGTGGTAAAAAGAGATGCAACATCGAGCTGCCATTCTATCTCTCTCTGTGGTCGCTACTGATTGCCTATGCCTACATACGTGTAAAACATCTGTAGCCAATCACCGTACAACCTGGTGCACTTATTGGACACTTTATTAACTAATAAAATAAATAAAATAATACAAGAGCCAATCACCACACAACCCGAGGCGTCTACTGGTAACTTTATAATTTAATAAGGATTCAAATAACAACGAAAGCACTTATTACTTAGCAACCTAGGGCGCTTGCAGATCGCTTCCTGAATCAGGTAAGCTATGAATAACAGTTTTAACAATCTTGGTTAAATAGTAAATAGCGCACACATCATAACAAAATACTTTCTAATTTAATAAAGTAGCATGTCAGTGCCTTGGGTTTCCTGGTAATTAGCACTTATGTTATTTTTTATAAGTTGATGGGCACTTGTGGTATTTTAAATATTTTATTAATTAACAAAGTTGCCAGTGAGTGCACTAGGTTGTGTGGTGATTGGCTTTTGGGTTATTTTGTTTATTTTATTAATTAACATAGTGTCCAGTAGGCGTTCCAGGTCGCTGGGTTAAATAGCATTGGGTTATTGGGTTTAATAGCTTGGGGTTTAATTTATTATGTTAGAAATTCTGTCGAGTTATGTGGGTTTTTGCGTTTTGCTCCATATAGCCAATTTTAATTTCGAACTACCTTGGATGCCACTTTCGGAAGCATACACTGAGAGAGACAGCAATAAGGTTGGAAGAGTATCTTTCTCTCTCTAGGTAGACATTTACCTTTTTATACCTCTCAGACTTGTGAAGTTGACGCCCGGAAATATTAAATATTATTATTTTGCACCCATTCAGGGCTTAAGCGATTCCTCCTTACTTGCGGATTTATCCTCCACTTGAATTTTTTTTGCGGATCAATAGTTTGCGAGATTTTTGCAAAATAAAAAGTCGAAAATGGGCGCGGCGCTGAAGTATAAAAAAATTTGTTTTAAGTGCTAAATTAGGTTAAAATCCAATTCTACCTGTACGATTCAATTCTTCCTCATTTGCGGATTACGGAGGTATATAAATTAATGTAATTAAATGTCACAAAGTTTGTAAATGATGAATTTAATTATTGAGTGAGAGAATCTAGTAACTTTTGTCTAGTGACTTTTGGTCCAGTGCTCCGTTCCTGTTGTTCGGTACATGTCGCTTACTCCTTACAGCGGGTTCTACAAAATATTTATCGGAATAGAAAACTTTAGTAGGTATTAATCTATTAATTATCAGTTATAAGTTATTCAGCCTTCGGGTCAATACACACACACACACACACATTTTTTGATGACTATGCAATCTAGTGTAAACACATTTAATAAACATTTTTTTAAATTATGTACTTGTTAATTTATTCCTGGGGCTGTGTTTGCATAGGCTCCGTTTGTAGTATGTTAAGGTCACGTGATCATTTATGATTAGTGCGAGTGAGACGTTGATATCATGCTGTCTCCCTCGCACTTATGATAAATGATCACGTGACCTTAACAAACCTAATAACAAACAAAGCCTTAGGCGAACACAGCCTGTGTCACTTTGATCCGTTTCCACTGGTCGGTAACTTGATCTACAATTTGCCTGATCATTTACGCGCGAAATTTGAATGCTTGAGCCGTTTTCTAAAACTTGTCCAAACAAAATTATCACTTGTGTGCTTAGCTGTAACTTGTCTTGGGATGATTATAGCTGTACTGCTACTTCTTAGTTGTGTTGTTATTTGTTTCTTGAATAACAACAAATATTAAAATTTCGGGCGTAATAAATAAATATCATTCCACAGTATTTGCCACAATAGATTCCAGGTATTAGATTCTTAAGATGAAAAATCTGTACCTATTGACAAATAAATTTTTCCTTGAGCTTGAAGTATGTATTGTATGTGTGTGTGTGTATTGACCCGAAGGCTGAATAACTTATAACTGATAATTAATAGATTAATACCTACTAAAGTTTTCTATTCCGATAAATATTTTGTAGAACCCGCTGTAAGGAGTAAGCGACATGTACCGAACAACAGGAACAGAGCACTGGACCAAAAGTCACTAGACAAAAGTTACTAGATTCTCTCACTCAATAATTGAATTCATCATTTACAAACTTTGTGACATTTAATTACATTAATTTATATACCTCCGTTATCCGCAAATGAGGAGGAATCGAATCGTACAGGTAGAATTGGATTTTAACCCAATTTAGCACTTAAAACAAATTTTTTTATACTTCAGCGCCGCGCCCATTTTCGACTTCTTATTTTGCAAATATCTCGCAAACTATTGATCCGCAAATAAAAATTCAAGTGGAGGATAAATCCGCAAGTAAGGAGGAATCGTTTAAGCCCTGAATGGGTGCAAAATATTAATATTTAATATTTACGGGCGCCAACTTCACAAGTCTACACCTCTCTGATCTTTCTCCTGATCACCTTCCCCCTCCATGTCTCTCTAGAGAGAGACAGATACTCTTCCAACCCTATTGCTGTCTCTCTCAGTGTATGATTCAGCCGCCTACACAACATAGAGATAATATAATAGAGGAAGCTCAACAAGCCGTGACCGCATACAGATGCTAGACAGAGAAAAAAGGTTGTGTTGGTCTTGCATCTCTCTCTCTCTCTCTCTCTCTCTCTCTCTGCTCTTATCCTGATTGGCTATTTTAAATGCCCTCTTGTGCCTCTAGTGCAATATATATACCTACAGCTCTACTACAATTACCACTATATACACTGTCAAGCAGCAACCAATCAATGCAGAGAGCAGAGAGAGATGCAAGACCAAAACAGTCGTCTTCCTCTGTCTACTGACTGTACGCTTCCACTTACAGAAGAATATACAGTTCGCTTCCTCTATTATATTTTCTCTATGCTACATAAGTGTGCCCGGTATATCCTATATAACGTCTTTGGTCTTGCTATACATACACACTCGCGCATATGGATATATATGTGCGGCTGCTCTGTTGCCAAAAATTTGAGACATTTACATATGCAGCAGACCAGTTGTATGACGATTGTTAAATTTTTTACAACTTCGTATTTTGCCTTTATTCGAAAAGTGTCATTGTAACCCGTGTAAGAATTTTGAACTTGAAACTTTATTAATTTAAAAACCAATGTCGTAGGAATATTTTTATTAATTGATTCCGAAAAAGGAAAATTTAATCTATAACATAGATTTTTTCAAGGGAACCGAAGTTTTTTTTTTTACATTATAGTGCTCTACGTCCGGCTCCTTTAATAAGGGCACGACTATGGGCACTTAACACTTGGGGAAAGGGACAAGGAAGGGGCCCACTCATTAATTACGTAAGAGCGATTTTCGACATTTTTGACCCCCGATATCCTGATTTAAGGATCTATCCTGACGTAAGGATACGTAAGAATTAAAATACACCCTCTCCCCTTTCTTACGTTAGGTTGTGCCTATGTTTTTTGTAAAAAGTATAAGATACTCAATTTTTTATTTATTTATTATCAAACATTTTTTATACTATTTCAACGTACAGAAAAATTATTATTTGGCATAAATCACAGACATTCATTTAAAAGATAAATAGTTATTTTTTCTTTGGATAATTTGTTATAACTTAAGGTAAGATGAGGTCATTTTGCACGAAATTACAAACATCCTAATATCTATAAAAAACTACAAGTTAATGGCGCAATGAGCGACTAGATTTAAGAAACAAATAAAAAGTACCAAGCTCATTAAACCTAGATAAACTGTGGATACTATAATTTTATTCGTCGGCTAGGCTAAAAGGGTTGGCTAGCCATGTTGCCCAGTCAGAGACAATCGGCAGTTCATCAGACGTATCATCAGCAGCAGATGCTATACTTCATCTGGCACATCTATTGGCAGCTTATCTTCCTCTAACCATTCGACGTCTTCCCCACCAGTTTGAGGATGAATCGTACGGCATAGCACTTCTCTGCCGTGCTTTGCGATTTTGGCTGCGATACGCCGGGAGCGCCTGTGGTTAACCTTCATGATTTCTTGATTGTTACAAAGATTCAGGTGACAGGAATGGACAGTACGGTTGTGTTTATATGCCGCTGAAATTGATACAAAATACAGTCCACCCGTCTGCAATAAAACGAAATGCGAATTCATATTGGATATTTAAACCATGACAAAACGTATTGTATACATTAATATACCCTGCATATTCTACGTCCAGACTCGACGTCACCTTGAATTGTAGGGCAAGCAAAATCATCAATACATCAAGCAGAGTCTCATCAATACTCAGTAGTAGGATTTAAGGACTGAACTACTACTGATTGAAATAGTGGCTAGAAATGGGCGTTTTGAACATTTTCCAAAGCTTTCAACCTGCGCAGTCTACCTGTTTCCGTATCATGTACAAATCGAACGGGTAGAGGAAGACGACCATTTTTTTAAATCGTTTTCAAATCACTACGTAATCCCCCGCATCGATCAACATTGTCACATTTGACAATCTGTGAGTAAATAAAAAACATACAGAATAACTTTAACTAAAATCAAGTGCAAGTAAAATTTTTCTTTCAAACCTGCAAACAATATTGTGACTCTCTGACGTGTTTAGAGTACCAATCTGCATCTACAGGCGTTGGTATCACTGTTTCCGCGTCCGAACTTATATAATACACCGTTATAGGAAATGAATCTATTATCAACTCACTCCAGAGGTTTGCCAAAGCCTCACCAGCAGCTTGAAAATTTTTAAGCTCAATTTCGGGATCGGAGGTTTTCCCTCGTGAGTCCAGATGCGTTCCATAGGTGTCGTGTGGCAAAACAACTCCTGTTGACTGTTTACTCAATGGTGCCATCCTGCGCTCAACACGATTAAAAGCGCTACGTCCTGGAGCATTTGTCGCAATGAAAATTGTATCTAAATTAAAATTTTTGAAATGCTGGATTGCAAAGGCGATGTTTTTGGGAAACCTGGAAAACAGTTAATTAAGCTCTGTCTGAACCCAATCAATAAGGTGTGCATAAAAACAGTCAATTTATTGAACCAGCTACCTTGGATTTTTATCTAGACCCCCATCGACAGTAAAAATTACAATTGGCTTAAGATCGCCCTCATCGGTTTTCAGCAAATTCGAAAAGCTAGGCTCTGCAAGGACTGCAAGTAGAGTATGGAAATCATGAGCATGAGTCGTTGCAGTAGACTGAGCATGTTTTCCACTTCGGATAGCGATGAATGTCGGGGCACTATAGGTAACATCACTAGGATCACCCTTGCCATTCGGCTTGATACAAATGCCATCGCAGACAGACGGTATAAGCTTATGTCTTCCCATCTAAAAAAAATGTCGGAATTCTTTGTAGAATTACTTCTGTAAAACTTTCAGGAAAGCCATATGGCATTACATAAAGGGTTTTAGCTTGGTGATGCCATATGTAATTCCATATGGAAAAACACATGGAATTACTAATTGGAAAAAGAAAAAATTTCTATCATCTAGATATAACTGCAAAATACCATGATAAGTTATTTACAGTTAACAATTTGTCTTACAATCGGGATGATAACTCCAAAACAAAGGGGTTCAGCTGATTTTACTTCTATAGAAAAAAATTTTATTGCTGCTGATGCTCAGAGATAAACAAACAGCTCAAAGTAGGGTTAACGGCACTCCGTATACGTTCAAAACGCTGTTTCAACTTTCATGAACGAATTCATCAAAGGAAAAAAATAACTACGTAACTCTCATATTATGTCAGTAACATGGAATTAACAACCTTTTTAAGCTCAATTTCTTTTTAAGTGCGAAAAAAAATAAAAACAAGATTCCTCCCGTAAGACCTGTGTTATTTTCCCTCTACATTAGTCATATATATTTGGATTCTCGTTAGGGAGAGGTTTCCAAGAGCCGAAGGAGGACTCGGGCGTAATCACTATAAAAACGGTGGTTACAATCAAGCTTTTCTTTATTGGTCCTTGTTGCAGGGCTAGCGCCACTTTTATATATATTGAACACTTGTGAGCTCAGATATGTATACTCAGAGAGTGAAAGTAACGCGACGTGTTGCTTGAGCTGGTCGGGAATGATCTGGGGCGGCTGCCAGTTTAGCTGGCGAGAAGGGGGAGACAGAGCTCCCGGCTGGTGGCGCCGTCTGAAGGAGTTCGAAGACGTCTCTCGGTACGAGACACTGTTTCCGCCTGTCCTGCCTGGCCGAGGGCGGGAAAGGCTGGTGCGCCACATATATACTGAGGTCACGTAGTAGAGGCATAATGCCAATACAGAGAATACAACACAGAGCCTGCAAGATTGGGAATTGGCCAAACCCAGCAGTATAGCCGGGATAGTCATCATCTTGAAAAAAAAAACCTCTGTGAANTATATATAGTATATATATGTATCCTGAATAGGAGGAGGGAGGAAGCCAGTGGTTCTCCCCAAATGTGACTGGAAAACTTGCGGGAAATTCAAACTGGCTATATGGAGCAAGACGCTAATCCCCAGATAACTCGACACCATTTCATGCACAATAACTTAATAAACGACCCTACCCAAATTATCAGTGATAAATCAACGCTGACATCAGTCGTAAATTACATCGTTGATTCTGCGTTTATTCTATGTTGAATCAATGCTGATTCAGGCGCTTACTGGTTGCTTTAATTATTTATGATTAATAAAATAATAACGTAAGAACCTATCCCCACACAACCTAGGGTGCTTAGTGGTGCACGGAAGGACCTTTTTTGTTGAAAATCCCCGACCACGATTTTTAATATCAAGTAATTAACTATCTAGATTGTATTAATGTCAGACTAGTAACCTTTCACGCCAGTCTAGTGATTGAAATTTCTAGCCCCACGTTAGTCACGACGAAATTTATACTAAGTATGCGTATTTAGTAGCTGGGGTAGGACTGGTAGGTGTTTTTCGCCTACCAACAGTCCAGTAGCTTCGAAAAATCTGTGGCATGCGCAGAGAGTGAGCAATATAAGTCAAATTCACCGACACATGTTTATATATACACGTGACAGTATATTATCGTGCGTTATTCCTTTCTTTAATTGCGTGAGGGGTAGTTAATTATGAGCAAACGTGAATCTTTTTCTTTATTGACTAAACTTTAATTATAAGTCATCGTAATAAGTGGATATAGTCAACACAATCCGGTGTACTAAAAAGTATATACATAATGTTCTAACCTACAAAAGTGTATCAACAAAGCAAGAACGTACATATACATACTTACACTCATGTCGTACAAGAGCTGAAAGACTCTTCTGCGCATGAGCTAATTTGCATTGCTGGAAGAAAATTGGTAGGCGAAGAACACCTACCATGGCACTGACATAATTCTGACTCGTGATCGTAGTACGGGTAATTATTACCACGTACTGAAAAACTCATAACTGCTTGTGGTAGGGGATTTTTAATAAAAAAGGTCTTTCCTTGTGGCTTTGATTATTTACAATGAATAAAATAATGCGAACGCTAAACATGACCCAGGAGGTTTGCATTATCCTATTAATTTTAAATAATTATAGTGACCACGAGCGCGTGGTGGCTCAGTTGGCGAGGTCGTGGATTGACACGCGGGAGACTGTGGTTCGATTCCCGGCCAGTGCGATTTATCGGGCAAATACCTCTGTAATTTTGCACATGTGCTTTTTCACCATGCAATGCTCCTCGAGAAGGGTTAAGGCGACCTCCTCGTAGCATAATTGCCTAATATCCCCCTACCCCTCTCCCAGTAATGAGAGGCCTCCCATCCCTCTTCCCTTCCTTCTCTAAAGTGCTAAGTGCCTATAGTAGTGCCCTTATTAAAGGAGCCAGACGTAGAGCACTATAATAAAATAAAAAAATAAAAATTATAGTGACCATTAACCACCCTCGGTTGTGCCGTGGTTGGTACTTGTGTTACTGAAGTGAGACTTCTTATGGCACGTTGTGAATTTTTTCGAGTGACACGAAATTTCTGAGCCCCCCACCACTCCAGCCAGTCCAGCCGCTCTCTCTCTCTCTCTCTCTCTGCCTCGTCCCCCTTGTCACCAGAGCAGTGTATATACACGTAGAGTGGGACGTGGGACGGCCTTTCTCTCTGCCTCGCTCCCCTTGCTACTACATGCTCAAATTTTTACGTATATATATATATGCATACATATATACACACATGTATAAGTCCATACATGCATGCATGGAAAACCAGAAAATTCATTCGAGGACTTACAATAATTTTTTTAAAGATTCTACATTGTCGACAGTTAAAATTCGCTTTAAACTTGCTGCTTCAATGCAGCTTTCTTTTGCAACGAATTCCACAACAGGTCCAATGAGTCTTTCATGAGCTTTAAAATTTTTGTCTCGAAGGCATGGTACATCCATGGTGCTAAGTAATTTGTTTAGCTGCTTTGCCCCAAATCCAGCATGTAAGACTCCTACAAAGAATTATACGATTCAAATTGAAACACTCTCAACTTTTCAACGTAAAAGTGGAAAATAAGTTTTTCCGGTGGTTTTGGGAGGCTGGTACTTCCTCGGGCGAAAAAGCAGTTTTCCGAAACTCGTTCGAAAAGTCTCCTTTACGAACCTCGTTACGTCCCTCGCCTTCGGCTCGGGCCGAAAAACTCTCGGTTCGCAAACAGAGACTTTTCAAACTCGTAGGAAAACTACTATTTTTTACCCAAGACAGCTTTTGCGTTGATAGAACTGTACGGATAATTGGTAACTGCATTGATATTGACCTCACTACTTTTCACGGCATTCGTAAGTAAACAATGTCGGCAGCTAATGTAAAAAATAGAAGCCAGGCCTTTCATGGTTTCCTTGATTATGTCTTGCAACAGCAATTCTTTTTTGTAAGACTGGCAAAACATATGTTTGGCCATGTAAGCGACATCTATCACTCGATTTTCCTCGACAGGGACAGCTCTTTTCGGGTTTTCTTCATATCATTCACATTATCAAGATCTATCTCTATGTCATCTCGCTAATAAAGAGGATGACAATCGACCTTGCAATGCTTGAAATTTTTTGTTTTGTTGTGTCATGCGCTGGAGTTGAGTTCTTGCGCTTCAAAAGATTTTCTGGCTGAGCATCGGAAGAATCCTTTATCGGTTCTTCAAGAGTTTCCTCAAAATTGTTTGTAGGTGTTTGATTGATGCAGCGTTTTTCAGAATGGTGAGACTTGCTACTACTAGTTACTTTTTTGATCAAGTGAATGCCTTTAAAAAAAACACGAAACTTGTTATCACTGCTTACTAAGTTTAAATTGTTATTTTTTGTCTATGTGGCTTCCGGCTCAAGATATCACCTCTTTTAATGTAGTAGTAGTATATATACTATAAAGTAGCATAGTGTACGCACGAATATATATATATATATATATATGGAGATTTAATAAATGATGAGGAATATTTATTATTTATAACTTTAATCCTCTTGTTTTGGAGCTATCATCCTGATGGTAACACTTATTAGTCACAGTAAATGACGCATTACAGTATTCTGCCGTTATTTCTAGATAACAAAATTTTTTTCCTCTTTCCAATTTGTAATTCTATGTGTTTTTTCAAATGGAATTACAAATGGCATTACCAAGCTAAAACTGTATGTAATGCCATACGTAAAACCATATGTAATGCCACATGGCTTTCTTGAAGGTAATACAGAAGTAATCATACATGGAATTCCGTCTTTCTTTTTCAGGTGGGTTCCCCTAACAAGAAAGTGGTCTGGAAGCTGAACTCTATAATCAACGTGCATTACAAGGGACCGTTGCTCCTTAGCAGCGGTGATTCCAATCGGCATGCGTGCCTTGTCATCCTGAGATAAAAAGGCACATTGCTTCGGTTCTAATATTGAAGCAAGCGATTCCAAGTTTCATAAAGTGGCAGTGCAAAATTTACCATTAGGATGTTGCTTGTGCAAATCATTGCTGGGTATAGAGAGACGAACAGGAACTGTCACTACGTGGCGTGACCCCTGCCCAGTGCGAGAATTTTTCGGTGTAAGCCTAGTGTAAAGAACCCTTCTTGAAATAGTAAATCCTGCTTCCTGCACTTTAGATTGCAACTCATCTAATGTTTTGCAACAGTTGATTTCGTCTGTTTGACGACGTTCATGAGCTGCGCTTCCGTAAATTGCTGCAGCTTTAATTGCATCAAGCAAACCTTCCTGGGTTTTTTCCAAATGAAGACGTCCAACCTTTGATCACTCGCCAATGTCAGTAAACAAAGAGCCAGTTTTCGCAAATTTTTCTGTAATTTTTTTTCGATAGTTTTACGTCATTTTCTTTGTTCTTAAGGAGGTTCGGTCGTTTTTGAGGAGATTTATTCACTCGCTGAAAAAAATGAGTGTTGTACTTCGACATGCTCTGAGTGCACATTAATTTTTTCAATATTTTTTTCCAGACGAATTTTTGAGAAAAAAATTCCTTAAATCGCATTATTTAACATTGCTCTTATGGGCAGGAGCGATAATTCCAGCGTTTAGTGCACAAATCTGAAGGCTAGAGATTTATTTATGACGAGAAAAAACTTCGAATTGACAGCTTAACACTTAAGGAAGACGTTCGTNAATTGTGGTATACATGAATAAATTTCATCAAAACATTTATTATTTATCCATTGTAAGCCCTGGTTAACTAATTGTTGTTTACATCGCCACTGCTACATTATATTTTATATAGCCAAACAGAATCACCGTAGCAGACGACACACGGCGGACGCGCTGCTGCCGCGCGTGGCCCGGCCACCACGGCTCGCATCGTCTCGTTCGTCGTTTAAATACGTTATAAAAACGAAAAACCCCTCTTTTTTTATTGTCGATATCTACGTAAAAATGTCTCATCTTTCGATCTAGACTATCAAAAAAATTCCAAAAGTTGAAGATTATGGAGATAAAACGTGTTTTTCAAACAAGTGAATTTTTCGAGGTTATGGAAGCAAATTTTCGAAAAACTGATGCCACCACTGGAAAGCTGAGGAAAAAATACGTAAGAATGTGTTTTTAGATAATTTTTTTATCAAAGTTTTGACACCGAAACGACGAGTTGAAAACGTCGTGTTTAACGCCCGCGCGGGCCGTCCACCGAGGCGCTGGGACAGTTGACGTGATTCTCCCCGTATGTGTGTGTGTGTGTGTGTGTGTGTGTAATGAGGTATTATTTGTTATGAAATAACCTCAAATTCGTATTTTAGTTGTACTTTTCTGACATATGAGTAATAAATTTCAAAAAAATTATATTACACCTTAAAAATTAATAGAAATGTTTACAAAATAATTGAAAGTGTTTTTATAACAATATAACTTTATAAAAAAAGAAAAATCGTCATATCTCGACGGAGAAGCAAAATAGACCAAAAATACCGATTTTTTACACACATCCTGAAGGGGAAATAAAATATCGAGACGCACAAACAAAGGTGTCGTTTGTTGTGATTACATAACCTCAAATTCGTATTTTCGCTATATCTTTATGAAATTGGAGTTATAAATTGCGAATAAATTACAGTATACTTTAAACATTAATGCATATCTGCGTGAAGAACTTTAAAGTGTTTTCATGACAACATAACCTAAAAATTAGAAAAAACACCATATCTCGAAGGAGAAGCAACATAAGTGGAAAATACCAATTTTCATGGGCTTACTAAAGGGGAAAAAACAATCGAAGCGTACAATTCGATTTGATGAAAACATGATTTTCAGCCATTTCAAATACGAAATTTTTTTAACTTGTGTTAATGTAATGTTATTGAAAGAAATTTACTTATTTACCTCGTAGCAATAACACCTATGATTGCTTCTCATATAATTTTCTGTATAAAATGAGTTCAAAATTTAATACTTGAAGTTTCACTTCTATCATGTGTCCCACGACCCATTTTTTAAAATTTTATTTCATCAATAATTAAAGCATTCAGTAATAAGTGCCCCCATTTGTGTGGGGATAAGCGCTAACATTGTTATTTTATTAATCACAAATAATTAAAGCAACCAGTAAGCGCCCTGGGTTATGTGAGAATTGGCGCTTGTGTTATTATTTTATTTTATCAATAATTAAAGCAGCCAGTAAGTGCCTCGGGTCATGTGGGGATTAGCACTTGCTTTTTTAATTAATAAATTTTATTATTCATTTAAACTAATGAGGCTGCTTATTGGCCTGTTGGGTTACTAGGTTAAATAGCTAGGAATTAGTTTATTAAGTTATTGTGCATGAAATGATGTCAAGTTATCTGGGGATTAGCGTCTTGCTCCATATAGCCAGTTTTAATTTCCCGCAAGTTTGCCAGTCACATTTAGGGAGAACCACTGGCTTCTTCCCTCCTCCTATTCAGATTTTGCATTTTTCTTACAATGATCTATAGCTATATATAGGTCCTAGTGATAAAAATTCAAAATCATACCCTCCTCACCCAACACTGGTTAGCAGGGCTCTCAAGCTAGTTAGCTGGGGCCTATCGGCCTATGTGAGTTGCCTAGGTGGTACCGAGCTAGGATTGTAATGGAGCTCTATGTGGGCGCTAACTGGGGACGAGAAAGTTATCGTCTACCTTCACTGAAAAACTTGTACAGCCGTATCAGCAGTATATCACTGGCGAAACGGCAGTGTTGGCCACAGCGATTACTGTTTGGCGCCACCCTGCGGCTATTGCAGGAGAGTTCTGCAGTTGTGGCAGTACGTACACAGCTAATCCGTTAAGTTGATACTACCGCCGAAACCGCTGACACCACTGTACTTACTCCCGCGCTCATATAGCTAGTATGCAGAGGTAAGTATAAAGTATATGTAACAAGTTACAAGAGTACGTACACAAAAATAGTGTGAATATATAAATATCTATTCATGTGTTGCTGAAAAAATACGCGACAATTTATTTTTTTCAACTAAATATATTTGATAAAAAAGAAAATTGTTGATACTTTTGTATAAAATGTATAGCAGAAATGAATATACTTTAACATCTTGGTGAGGCTCTTCAATTTTTAAAAAATATTTTAACCCTGTAGAAAAAATATCCTGTCATTATCTTTTACGTAGATTTAATTTTTACAATTTTTATACAATTCGATGTATAACACTTATCTGTTTATTCTTCATTTCATTCAATGATCCTTTTTCAAACATAATAAAAAATAATAGACAAATCTAAATTGCATGGTTATATCCATATACGCTAATGCAAATTTGCTTTTGTGTGTGTATGAATACACTTCGGTCTACTGAAGTGTGCATATACGATATATACGTATACTTATAAAGCCTTGCATAATACGTGCAGAACGTATACATTGCATGTAAAGCGCAGGAGTAAGTACAGCGGTTTCGGCGGTGGTATCAACTTAACGGATTAGCTGTGTACGTACTGCCACAACTGCAGGACTCTCCTGCAATAGCCGCAGGGTGGTGTCAAACAGTCATCGCTGTGGCCAACATTGCCGTTTCGGCAGTGTTGTACTGCCGATACGCTGCATTGGGTTAGGCGGATTCAATAACGGAACTTCTTCCCTAGATCTTATATATAGCTATACTATCTAGGGAGAATGTTTCGCCGAGCAGACAGCAGTAAAGGGGCATTGCCAAAGACGGTATCCACAACGTACGAAAATTAAAAATTGTAATATTAATAACACAAGCGCCTATCACCCAATGACCCGGGGCGCTTACTGGTTGCGTTATTAAATGACATATTATTAATTAATAACACAAGTGGTTATCACCCAATGACCCGGGGCGCTTACTAGTTGCTCTATTAAAAAATAAAACATTAATTATAATTACAAGCCCCTATCACCCAATGACCTAGGACGCTTACTGGCCACTCTATTAAATAAATAATTATTAATAAATAACAAAAGCGCCTATCACCTGATAACCCAGGACACTTATTGGCCGCACTGTTGAATAACAAAAAGTTAATTGATAACATATGTAAACAATTTAAAATTTTGATTGATTGTCTAGTACGACAAAGATCTTTTTAATTAGTGCTCTTGTTAGTGATTAATAATTTATTACTTAATAGTGGCAAGTAAGCGCCCCGGGTCATTGGGTGATAGGCGCTTGTGTTAATAATTAATATTTTATTATTAAGTAAAGTAACCAGTAAGTGCCCCGGCTCATTGGGTGATAGGCGCTTGTGTTCGTAATATCACAATTTTTAATTTTCGCACGTTCTGGGTACTATCTTTGGCAATACCCCTTTACTGCTGTCTACTCGGCGGAACATTCTTCCTAGATCTTATAGCTAATATACGATCTAGGGAAAAAGTCCCGATATTGAATCCGCCTAACCCAACGCTACCGATACGGCCGTACAAGTTTTCCAGTGCAGTCTACTGACAGTATAATGACTTACTGACCCCCGCCTTTGGCAATGTGTGAAAGAGACTGATACCCACGTTCGATGTGGTGTCTCTTTTTACTCGTGCTTCAGCGCCGTACATAAGAACGAGCAGTCTACATTTCTGAGGCTGCAGTCACATGGAGCGCCATAGAGCAAGCAGGCCCACCTGAAAAAAAAGTCGGAATTCTATGTATAGAATTATTTCTGTAAAACTTTCAGGAAATCTATATGGCATTACACATGGTTTTACATATGGCATTACGTAAAGGGTTTTAGCTTGGTGATGCCATATGTGATTCCATATGGAAAAACACATGGAATTACTAATTGGAAAAAGAAAAAATTTCTATCATCGAGAAATAACTGCAAAATACCATAATAAGTTATTTGCGGTCTACAATTTGTCTTACCATCGGGATGATAACTCCAAAACAAGGGGGTTCAGCTGATTTTATTTCTATAGAAAAAAAATTTTTTTTTTTATTTTTTTTTTTATTTCTGACATATAACTTTAATCCCCTTGTTTTGGAGTTATCATCCTGATGGTAACTCTTATTAGTCACAGTAAATGACGCATAACAGTTTTCTGCAGTTATTTATATATGACAAAGTTTTTTCCCTTTTTCCAATTTGTAATTCTATGTGTTTTTTCAAATGGAATTACATATGGCATTACCAAGCTAAAACCCCTTGTGTAATGCCATACTTTAAACCATATATGTAATGCCACATGGCTTTCCTGAAGGTATTACAGAAGTAATCACGCATGGAATTCCGTCTTTCTTTTTCAGGTGGGGGGGTCTGATCGGGGCATTCGGTATAGCACAGTGAACTGTGCGAACGACTTGCATCCAGCAAAAAAAAAAAAAATACCAAAAATTGCGGAATCGTTTGCAGGTTTTGCAATTGCCATGCAAAAAATTGTCAGAGTATTATTTTTTTGTAAAAAAAATAAAATGTAGTACGTCCTGCGAGAATCTAATAAAACTATTATTTCGCCTCAACGGTAGAGTTTCTACAATTAAAATTATCACCAGTCGTTTGCAATTTAATTTCCAGTGCGTGTGAGGATCGCAAAATAGTCGAATTAGTTATATTTATTGAATAAATAATTATATTTATATACGAGAGTAAGTCGAGTCATCTTACTCCCACCCCAGGCCAGGGCGCATGCGCACTACACTCGAAATTCGAAATACCAGCGATGGGATATAGTTCCGGCCAGATTTGGGAATTCTCTAGGACCCAACCTCTCTGAAGTGGGAAATCACTAGATCAAAAAAAAAATAGTACCGAAGGTGACGCGCGAGATTCAAATAAGGTCCAATAACACAAGCATCCATCACCTGATGAACCAGTGTGCTTACTGGACTCTGTTAAATAAATAATTATTAATAACACAAGCGCCTATCACCGTATAACCTGAGGCGCTAATTCCAAATCTAGTAAATAAATAATTATTCAGAAATATGTTAAGCACCTTTTTCCTGATGATCCAGGACACTTGTTTGCAACACTATTAAATAATAAAAAGTTGATCGATAACATATTAACCATATCACAATTTTGATTGCCTATCTAGTACGACAAAGATCTTTTTAATTGGCGCTCTTGTAATTACTTGATAATTTATTATTCAATAGTAGCCAGTAAGCGCCTTGGGTCATCAGGTGATAGGCGCTTGTGTTGTTAATAATTATTTATTTAACAGAGTGGCCAGTAAGCACACTGGGTCATCAGGTGATGGATGCTTGTGTTATTGGACCTTATTTGAATCTCGCGCGTCACCTTCGGTACTATTTTTTTTTTGATCTAGTGATTTCCCACGTCAGAGAGGTTGGGTCCTAGAGAATTCCCAAATCTGGCCGGAACTATATCCCATCGCTGGTACTTCGAATTTCGAGTGTAGTGCGCATGCGCCCTGGCCTGGGGTGGGAGTAAGATGACTCGACTTACTCTCGTATATAAATATAATTATTTATTCAATAAATATAACTAATTCGACTATTTTGCGATCCTCACACGCACTGGCAATTAAATTGCAAACGACTGGTGATAATTTTAATAGTAGAAACTCTACCGTTGAGGCGAAATAATAGTTTTATGAGATTCTCGCAGGACGTACTACATTTTATTTTTTTTACAAAAAAATAATACTCTGACAATTTTTTGCATGGCAATTGCAAAACCTGCAAACGATTTCGCAATTTTTGGTTTTTTTTTTTTTTTCCTGGATGCAAGTCGTTCGCACAGTTCACTGTGCTATTCGGTATCTCGCTTAAGTAAGCAGTTTTTTCGATAATCCCTATAAACTAACCAAAAATGACGATAATACGCATGCGTAGCTTAGGGATTATCGAAAAAACTGCTTACTTAAGCGAGATATCGAATATCCTGGTCAGACCCCTGCTCGCTCTATTGCGCTCCATGTGACTGCGGCCTTACAGGGACAATTCTATCCTGCATGCTCTTTTGCGCTCCACGTGACTGCAGCCTTAGTTATACCTTATATCCCAGCTGTCACAAGAAATTAAAAACTGTGTTTGTGAACACGATTTCATTTCCTTAGAACAATTCTAGTTTCTTAATTTAAACCTATTAGCTGTAACAGAATTTGAGGGATTAATTACAGGTAAAAATCAAAGACATTTTTTTCTTCGGATTTTTTATAAATATGAAAAAGAAAGTCTTTAATTTACAGTAAATACAAGTCTATTTGATCTGTAATAGTTAATCATTAACATCAACAACAAAACTTATTAATTGGTAGCTTGTATGAATTTAAAAACAGATTAAAATTTGGTTTTTTTTTATTTTTTTACAGCTAGCTTAGGTCACATTCATTTGTGTTTTATACCTCAGTAACTGCTACAGCAACTGGAAATTGTATCTTAAAACATTTTGAGTGATAAAATCTACTAATTTTATTCGAGTGTAAAAACCATCAAAAATATAATTAAGATATTAAGCATGTGTAAAAATCACTTCTATTAATTTTTTGGTAATTCCATATAACTGTTTAATTTTTCATCAAATAATAATTGAAAACAGATAAAGTCTGTTTTATTAGCAAATATTAATTATACAATACAGTATAACAACTTAATTGATCAAAAGCTGAGGCCTGACGATACCATAAAATTACCTGCTGCAACTCTCCTAGGAATTTAGAAGCTTAATAGCGAGAAGCGGCCAATATTATAACAGCCGCAACCTAAAGCAAAGGACAGAGAATATTGGGTTGAGTTAGGGCAGTTGCCAAACAGCAGGTCTTCCATGTACAGGCACGCTTAGGTAATTGGCGAGCTTTCTCACAGCCTCATTTTTTGAACACTTGTTTGAAGAACATTTTCTTTTATGATTAAAAAAACCAAGTGTCTATTCGCACCGTACATCCACGGTGCGTGGATATAGTGGATACGCATGCGCGGTAGGCAACTCTACTGTCCGGTACTTATAGGGTCCAAGTTTTTTTTTTTTTTCCAAGCAAGCGAAGCGAGCGAGGCGCATCCGTATACGTGAATATAAGGTGCGAATAGACAGCGTAAAATAAAGAATATAAAATAATATCTAATTAACATACAAACGAATACTTCATTCGTTTACCTGCACTTGAAAACATTTGGAAATATTTGAAACCTAAGAGACTGCTAAGTTAGTAATAGTGGAGCAATTTGAGCGGTTTGTGTGAGGCATTTGGAGCAGTGTTGTAGTTGATTTTTCTTCTTTGTAAACTAAAATAAAAAATCGTATTACTTTTTCCATTACTGAATTACAAATAATTTGGACTAATCAAAACAAGTAAGAAGCCGTGTGAAGAGTAAATGTCTTTAATTGAATAAAAGATTGTGGACGTTTCACCCCTCAAAGAGGCCTCTTCAAGATATATCAACAGCCCCGCCTGAGTAGGTGTCTAAAGCACTCCCCAGAATTCGCAATCCACCCAAGTTGAAGTTTAGATATGGTTTCAATTATTGGAGATACATACACGGAGTGAAAGAAAAAAGAAAGAAGAACCATTAAAATACAAATAATTTGGTAAATAAATAGTACAGGTACAATTTCTATAATAAACAAGATGTGTTTTACCACGGCTACATTCCTTTTTTTTAGGTTAGAGCGGATAACTAACGTTACGGAACCGCTCGGGTTGCTCCATGAAAACCGCTCCGATTGCCCCCTTTTTCAAGTTATTGATTCTAAAAAAATTCGTTAAAATTTTTATTAGAATTTTTTATGAACATTTAGCTCATATACTACATTTCTTTATGCCATACATCAAAATTGGAATTTTTAGAATTTTTTAAATATTATTCACGTGATAAAACTGATACAAAAATAAATTTTTTCGACTACATGGTGAAAGTACACTTTAACTTGTTTTAATTCGAAAAACATGGTTTTTTAATGTTGTGTTCAAATTTGAAAAAAACACGTTAGTCAGGATTTTTCAAAAATAATTTTTTTTTTTTTTATAGTTAGATAAATTTCCATAAAGCTATTAAAAAAATCTCCGATTATTCCACCCTACTCTAAAACTTTGTCACTAAAGTGTCATTTGCAGCAAGATTAGAATTAATTCACTACTTCAAAATCGATCTCAACAAAATAAACCCTCAAATCTTATCTATAAATACTTATCTATGATTATAGATACGGCATTAATATTTAAGATTAGTAATTTGTATAAATTTTTGTTTATTATAATAAAACTGTTGGTGATGTTGCGGTAGGTATTATTTTTGTGCGGGATCCATTTTTTTGTGTCGATATTCGAGTAGGAAATAAATTGTTTTCTTTCTGTTAATGGTACGTTTTTACAACGATTCATTACATAAATTGTAGTTTCTCCAAGTTTGTAAGCTTACGACCTAAACATTGTGTCTTAACGAGAGTGGTTGATTCTTATTCCATTTGTGTTAGCCCCATACTAAAAAATGTAAAATTATTAATTTATGAAACAAATTTTAAATCAATTACTACTGATTCTCCGTGACCTTCAACAAATTACCATAATTGTTTGAATCAAATGCTATACAATGTAAAGTTGACTAAACTTATACTTAGGATTGCAAAATGAATGCACTGCGGTTACCAGTATTATTGATCAGCTAGAAAAAAGTTTCAAAGATAAATTAATAGACAGTATCAAATGCAAGCAATGGGTAACGACCGAGAGGACCACATTACAAACCTTTACATTAAATGTTGATGATTTTATGAAAATTCTTTGTAATGATTTGATTAAATAAGTGAATTGTTCGTTTTTAGTTGATAAGCAAAGAAAATTTTTGAACAAAAAAAAAAAGACTTCAATGAAAAATAAGTGTATCGTTATTTGTGATTTCTCAGAGAATCATGCATTTGTACTAACGAATTCAGTAGAAGGGATGCACTGAAATAAGGACCGTATGAAAACACATTAACTTTTTATTTATTTCAGAGATGACAAAAATGAGTTTAAGGAGGTTCCATCCCTCGCTACAGTCCATGCGGCGCTTTCTATAGTTTGGTATGTCATATCTCTTTCTTGCTCTCTTATGACGACATAATTTTTTGTAGTTTTTACCTAGCTTATGAATTAATTTCTTCTCTTAAAAGGACCCTCAAGATGTTCATTAAATTTAATGCGATCATTAGATATTTTTTTATCATTAATAAAATTTTTATCAAAAAATAGTTGTTAATAAGCGAGGTAAATGCAATAGATGCGCTTAAAAGGACGACAGCCCATTAGCCTTCATGTAAAACTTAGCTAAATATGAATATTAATTACTCGGCTCCTAGGAACCTTCATGCCTTCAAATTTTGGCAGCGCCATTTTCATGAGTTCATTCATGTGTAAACAAATTTTCATCAATTTCTCATTGTTAATTTTACTATCGATAAATCTTCCTTAAAAATCAAAAGTTTGGCTTCTATGGCAGAATGCTTACGCCACAATACAGTTGCTGTTCATCTATTTTAAAAACAGTTAGCCGATTTGATAAATACGAATTTGACAGACGTAAAAAAACCCATATATTTTTCGGGTAGTGTCAGTGAGCAGTACAAGAATGAGAAGAATTTCATAACGCTCATGCATCATTTTCAGGACTTTCATATGGCAGCTGAGTAGCAATTTTTCCTAACTCCCCATGAGAAAGGACTATATAATGGAGTAGAAGGCACACTTAAAAGGCTTACTACTACATTATACTATTTACTACTACTATTTAACGTTGTGATTTTAAACGAGGTACTATAATAATAATTACTTTTTTAATTTTTGTTATCCTGCTTTCTTGACAAACAAATAAGAGTATTTAAAAAAAAAAAAAATAATAATGTATTGTTATGTGGGAATCGCGGAGCTTGGGAGTGTAAGAAGATATAATATACGTGAAAGAAAGTTTGAAGCGAGAGTAGTCACGTGCGAGGTATTAGGTTCGGGGGCCAATCAAAGAGAGAGGGCGGGAGAGCTGATAACGTTTGGGCCCACAGCCGAAAGGTGCTCATCTTACTCTCAGTCTGCTGCTCATGCGCCGCGAGAGGTGAGTCTTGGGCGCGAACATCTGAAGGTTCTAGATACTGTACATCACAGTATATTCCAGAGGAAACCGATGAGAGATACAAATTTTGAAAATCTTTTCTCAACCCTTAAATGACCTATATTGCGAAATTTAAATGTTTTCTAACGTCCAAAACATTGTGAAAAAATAATTTTTCCTTTTTGTCAGTAATAAATCCGTTAAAAAAAATTCAGCCCAATCAAAAATCTGTCAGTCAATTTTTCAGTTGACGCCTAATCAAAAGTTACATAGGAAAATTGTTTATATTAAGAATTTAGAACTCTACCGTAAAACTTCAATCATGAGTGAGTTCCAGAAAGCCAATTGCAGTCAAAACAGTCGATTGTGCCAGGTAAATTAACTCCAAACAATGCAAAGACAATTTATCAGTTAACAGCAGGTGTTTTCTCAAATGCAAAGAAAACTATTTTGATTGACTCCTTGGAAAAGGGTAATCGTATCATTGGGATAAATACGCAAGCTTACTGCAATGTTTTAGTAATGAGATAATACAAAATAGACGTTATTTAGGAAAACAAATCTTGTGCTATTATAACACTGCTCCGACTTATTGTTCAATTATTGCAACGAGAAAGTTTTCCAGTTAAAGTTCACATTGCTTGAACATCCACCCTTTTCTCCAGATCTAGCACCCAGTGACTACCACCTCTTCCCTAAACTAAAAAAATTTTTTAGGGGATAAAAAATGGATTTGGGAAATAAATTTTTATTATGAGCTGATTCTCGTATTTTTAACTTTTTTTGTTCATTAAAAAAATGTTTGAAATTTACTTTTGTGATGATACCATAGACATGTCATAAAAATAGACTGCTTACTGATGCCTAGGTACTGAAGCTCAGGTAGAAATCAAGAAGGAACTAAGCATGGATGGTCGTCTCTCTCCAATCTGACGTGCATTCCACATGTGCATGAAAGACATACATCCACTCGTGAGCCTTCTATGCCCATCCCCCTTACAGACATAGAGCGCACGCGTAACCTAGGTTGGAAAGAGAAGAGAGGGAAAAAGGAAAAATAAGTAAATGGACTTCATTGATAAAATTAAAAAGTATTTAAAACTTATTTTTGTAAAATTATGACATCCCATGTCATGTACTTCATATTTATTACTTAAAAACACAGAGTTTCGCTCTTAAATTATCAAAAGCAAAAGATCAGCGATCTCCAAAAATCGAACGGTACACCTGCTTCCGTAATCGCGTGATATATAACTTACTTCTTTTGAAACAAGCTACCGTCGCAGAACTTGAATTACGCGTGCAACCTCCAACAGTCTCATAAAGCGCTCATCTTATGACATCAATTTTCAGTGGTACATCCAAGAATGTGAATAATGACCAATTTCAACATTCTTTACTGCGTATGTCCACAAGAAATATCACACACAATTTTGATAGCAACTTGTACGTAATATGAAATCTGAGAAATATGCAGTTTTAACCATCAATTACTGTGTAATTGTGTAATTATCGCACCACGACTGTGCTCGTACCAATCGAGAGTAATTAAGTTGAGCTCTGATTGGTCATTCAGATCCCCAACCTGACGTGTCCTGCTTAAGTGCAAGAGTATAAAAACTCCTTGCACATAACAATATTCGCCTTTGCTCAAGTCAAAACCGATTTTGTCGCTCATTCCCCTCTTCAACTAGGAAGCAGATAGCTCCACGGGATTTTCACGATAATTCGTCGCTAATTTGTCTCTGAAACATTAGCCTGTTGCCAATCATGAAACGAGTGAAAACGCAATTTTTGCCGATCGGCATATAAAGCTAACTGGCCACACGTGCGTATCTCCGACTAGAAGGAAGATAGCGAGACGATATTGATACTTAAATTCGTAGCTTTTTAGTCGCTCAAAAACAGCCAAATATTGTTTCTGTCGTTAGAATGCAGATATAGGTCCATGAATTTTTCACTGGTCACGACGATGTGGTCAAGTATGTATCTACCTATTGCTGTGATATTGCTGTGATATTAAACATATAGACGCTTTCTGCAAAAACTATTACTGTTCATAATTTTCTATTTAAATTAACATAGGGAAAAAACGAATGGTTCTAGTCTTTGTTAGGGCGTCGATATAGTCCAAGAAAACACGAGATGGGAAGATCGATGCGGTCAGACATTTTTGTAGTGTTCATTTTGTTTAGGTGTGTGTCTGTCTGTGTGCGCGTGCGTGTATATCTCGTGTAATTGTGTGTGTGTGTTTGTGTGTGTGTGCACGTGCGTGTGTGTGTTCAGTGCAAGTCACTTGTGCAGACTTTACGTGCTTTCAGGTTAAATACTAATATAATGGTTAAATGGCGTTTTCATAATTCCTATTTTGCACACACACACACACACACACACATATATATATGTATTCCTATATTTTATAGTTATTTCGGTGGGGCATTCCACACAACCCCCCACACACGCTCCTTAACCTCCTGCGGTCCCCACTGCCCCCCACAAAATAAGGTAAATACCCTTCATTTTCTCGTTTACTTTGACACATCGTAGTTTCTCCCGACACAGACCCTCCAAGTATTTTTTCGTGACCCCCCACATCTCCCACACTACTTCCATTGAACCTGACAGAAATCATACCGTCTTTCTCGGACCTTGATGTGTGTACAGATGTGTACGTATCGTATATGTATTAATCTGCGTCATTATTAAATTACTTTGAGACAAAAATTTCTTATCGCTATGATTTATCTTGTTGTCAGGAAGAAATTTAAAGTCATAATTGATTTATAGAGGGTCGTTGCGCAAAGCGTTATTATGATTATATATTAAATTATATAGTTAACTGTTACATTATATAGTTAATTGTGTGGGGCACTTGAAGCAACATTCCACCATATAAAACCATTAATCTTTGTAGTTAGAAGATTATTTATTTATTCATGATTTAGTCAACGTCTTTATAGAAAAATATCTTTTAATACATCATGAAAATAATATGTCATACATATTTTTGTACTGTCAAAATGTTCATTTGTGAAGAATGTTAACTAATAAAAACATTTTTCTTTTCTTACAATAAACTTTTTTTTTATCTATTTTTCCACACCGCCCAGAAGACAAATTAATGGACTTTATACATACGAATAATTAATAACCATTTCATTTATACAACTAAGAGTACGATCAGAAATCAATTCATATCAATTGAATTTCAATTGATTTTAAAGTATAAAGTTCTCGGTGCGCTTAGCATTTTTTTGTTAGCATGTATGATAAACTATGTGTAAAATGTTAATTTTTATGTGTATGTATTATATTATTTTGTATCATTGGTAATAATACCAATACATACATAAATTAAAATTGTATTTAGCTTATTATTAATACAAACCGTGGAAGTTTCGCATTAAGATGACTCATTTTATGAGTCAACTTATAGAGGCCTATCAAACCACGAAGACTTAAGTCTATTCCTATTCTATTTTAAATTAATGTTGAAATCGGTACTACAGATGAACACAATATACATTCAGGGGTTGTATTATTAGGTAATAAATTTTGTCTATACATATAAGAATATTAAAATTATGTTGTTATTGTTTAATACATTATTACTTATTATCGAAACTGTCTTTCCAAACTACATTTACAATATCTTAAATGTTTTCTCTATCGATTTGAACAATAATTCCATTTTTATTTTTGCATCTTAGGATTTCCACCATAATTTGTCGCTGAAAAATCAGCCTATTGCTTATTTCATTGCCGATCTTGAAATGAGCGAAAACGCAATTTCTGCTGATCGGCATATTAAGCTGGCCACACGTGCGTATCTCTGAGTAATTTTAACTTTATGTAAAATAATCTTTTATTTGCTTAAAAGTATTACTTTTGACCCAATGTAAAAGTTACGTGGGCACTTAATCGAAAAGAGACTATTATTATCGCAAACTTTACAATAGTTTTAAAATAGATAATCTTCACGTAAACAGTGAAATAAAGCAGCTGTGTCTGTTATTATGGTGTCTTGTAAGTTCAGAGCTTATTTAAAGCTTATTAACACAATGTGTGAGTCAAGCGTGCTTATATATTTATAAGTTTTAAATTCTCATGTGATTCGAGCACTAACAGGTATTACCATTAAGCCCCCCCGTATTAAAGCTTTTTTCACTATTAACTTTTAGTTTCTACGAAATTAATCCCATATTTTAGGATTAACGAAAAATATTTGTTCAGCTCAAGAATGAATTTGAACATCTTATCTCAATTATAAGAATACGTCTGAATATAATATAACAATCTCCATATAAGTAATAACTGAATATAATAACAATCTCCATTATAAGAATACGTCTGACAAAATATAACTCTCAGCACCGGGAATACATTAACTCTGGCTTTTGTTTTATGCATATAGCAATTTATGGCCGAATCATATTTTTTAGATGTTTTCAGATCCAAAAAGTATTATAAATACGTGTTTATTAACGGTATTAGGTGGTTTATTATAAAAATTTGATACAATGGCTGCAAAATTGTAAAAACAAAGCTGAGGAGAAGCTTTGGAAAAGTGAGAGGTGGTTTAAGTAAGTAAAATCGGGCGACGTGGTGTAAATAGTGTAATGTACTTAATTTTGTTAAAATTAACGAAAAAACTACAAAATAACTACTTTCTTTTAATGGGGAGATAAGGGGCCTGCAAGGTTGGACGGTAGGAACGAGAGGCAGCGGGAAAAGGTAAATTATGACTTGACCCCAAAAACTATTTAATATGGGAAGATATATTTTGGAGGGTCGTGCAACCCCCCTCCACACTGCAGTCAAATTTTTTTCACTCACTCCCCCATCTCCCAGTAAGGAAATATTTGCTTTGCTTCTCAACTATTTTAACAAAAGAAAATTTTGAGGAGTTCAAGACAATCCCCCCTCAGACCCCCTTGCAATTTTTTGCACCCCCTCGCTACCCCATCCAATTGTATCATAATCGTGTCAACTAATAAGATCGAATTTTTTTGTCTTGATATAGTGATTTTTCAGTCTTCTAACACCTTACCCCTTCCATTTGCTCTACTTCTTAACTATTTTATCAAAAGAAAATTTTGAAGAGTTAAAGGCAATCCCCCCTCAGACCCCCCTTGCAATTTTTTGCACCCCCTCGCTACCCCATCCAATTGTATCATAATCGTGTCAACTAATAAGATCGAATTCGTTTGTCTTGATATAGGGATTTTGGAGTCTTGCAACACCTTACCCCTTTACTTTTTTCTAATTTTTTTATAACTAAATTAATTTACATTTTATAGAAAAAATAACATGATAATTTTATCATATTTTATGGTTAGTAATTCAACCAATTCGCTGGTAACTGGAAAAATAAACGCAGAAAACAAAATTTTTTCTAAAAATTTACTGTTCAATCTTTGTTTAAGTATCCATCAAAATAAGTTTGCAAGTGTATGTCTCATAATTTATATTTACTTCAAAAAATATTTCTACTGCATTAAATTTTCTAGGTTATAACATGAAAAATCTAAATGAATACAAAATTTTATCAAATTTTTTCTTTACCTTGAGGTTTTGCTATAACGGGTTGGATTAATTTTTTCAAAATCTTTTATACGTTTGTCAATTGTATTGATAAAAACAAATATCATAACGATACATTATACTAAAACAAAAAAACACTATACGATTATATTATGTATTCAAACGGTGGTCCTCGCCAGTAGCTCTACGTACCACGAGTAGACAAAAATCTACTGTCTAACTACACTGTCTTCAACCTACACAGTGCATAATGTACACTGAAAAAAATATGATTTATAAACGTTTACGTGAACTGAAGAGCTCAATTTTAAGTTTATTTTCATAATAAAAATTTTCAAACTTTTATATTATTGCTTTGAAGGCTGTTGAAACAACATTCAAAAAGAATAATATTCGGAGATCTAATATCAAATAATTTTTAATAAAAAAACATGTACATAAAAACGAGNGCACCCGCTGGCGTGTATTGTCGTTTATTAAATCAATAGACTGCTCTTAATTTATATTAACTTTTAAAAATGTTTCTACTGTTTTGAATTTTCTAGGTTATAACATGAAAAATCCATATGAACACAAAATTTTAGCAAATTTTTCTTTCACCTTAAGGTTTTGCTATAATGGGTTGGATTAATTTTTAAAAAATCTTTGATACGTTCGT
The DNA here is from genome assembly GCF_000648655.2 of Copidosoma floridanum. The sequence continues at coordinate 385,595 of NW_019384242.1, read as the reverse complement.
CAGTTGTATTGTTGAAAACGAATAACATAACGATACATCATACTAAAACAAAAAAAACCAGTATATGATTATATTGAGTACTCAAACGGTGGTCCTTGCCAGTAGCCCTACGTACCATGAGTAGACAAAAATCTACTGTCTAACTACACTGTCTGCAACCTAGACAGTGCATACCGTACACTGAAAAAAATGTGATTTATAAACATTTACGAAACTGAAGAGCTCAATTTTAAGTTTATTTTCATAATAAAAATTTTCAAACTTTTATATTATTGCTTTGAAGGCTGTTGAAACAACATTCAAAAAGAATAATATTCGGAGATCTAATATCAAATAATTTTTAATAAAAAAACATGTACATAAAAACGAAAACTAAAGAGCTCAACTTAAAGTTATTTTTATAATATAATTTTTAAAACTTTTTTATTAATACCAACAATGCCGTTGAAACAAATTTCAAGAAAATTAGTTCAAAGAGAGAAATGTTTAACATCAAATGATTTAAAATTAAAAAAAAATGTAAGAGAATTGTGATGTTACACATCAGAGTATAATTTTT